>WNWK01000926.1:0-230000 GCA_009830355.1 Cherax destructor | reverse complement strand
GGTGTATTTGCGGCAGGGCGACGGCTGATCAATTCGGACTTCATGGTCTCGTGTGTCACACATCAGAAGAGAAGTATGCTAGACATGAGGAGGTCAACGACATAAAGAGAAGCCTCGCCACAGCCCGTTGCCCAGCCCAACGGGAACCCCAAGTGCAGAGGTCTGATGGAAGTCAAAAGCGTCCTGATGGAGCCACTTTGCTACCCTGGAAGGATGGTAAGCAGATTGCTTGGGACTACATATGTGCCGCTACAATGGCATACACCTACATGCCATTCTCCGTAGCTGAAGGGGGTGGATCTGCCAGCCACAGGGAGACCGAGAAGACCCGCAAATTTGAAGGCCTTCCCTCTTGCTATAACTTCATCTCAATAGGGTCGGAGACCCTTGGAACATGGGGCAAGTGTGCTCTAAAGTTTCTCAGAGCTGGGTGAAAAACTCATCATAGAAACCGAGGACCACAGGGCGGCCAGCTTTGTCTTTCAGATACTCAGTGTTGCGATCCAGAGGGGAAATGCCTGCAGCATTCTGGGCACTCGGCCCACTGCCGGGGAGCTGGACGAAGTATTTGAGATGTAGCCCAGAGTTGTTATCTTTGTTATTTTACTCCCTATTATATTCTTGTCAATGTATTTTGTCTTTAAATAAAGTATATATAAAATATAGGGGGTGGTAGGAGAAGATTTTCAAACAGCTTCAGGGAGAACTTTGAGTTTACCCTGAAGCAAGTTCCAGAGGTGGTACCTTTGTTTATATATATATATATATATATATATATATATATATATATATATATATATATATACATATATATATATATATATATATATATATATATATATATATATATATATATATATATAATAAAAATATAATTATTTTGGATTTTAAACATAACATAACTTATACTAACATCACAAATGTACCGTTGCCTTTCAGAAACTTTGTCTTATAATTTCTCCACAAACGTTTAGATTGGGTTAACTTAGCTTTCCTTTGGATAGTTGAGTTATTTTACTGACAATTTATGTTAAACATTTCGGAAGCAACTACTGTCAATTAAACAGCATACAAATAGTTAAAAAACACACACATTATGTTATGCATATGTTACTGGGCCGGGTTAAACAACTTCATAATTTTCCCTATAGAAAACCTGCATGTAGAATCAAAGTTTTTTTTTTTACAATTTGTTCGAGGTGAACCCACCTTTGTTATTTAATTTGCATCCATAATTATCTTGATCCTACGGCCTATAGGATTTTCATAAATGTTAGCATATCCAGTAAGTACGTTCAATGAACACAGAAAAGGTCTTTCGAGAAACTGGAAGGAGGTAATTCGGACATGTAAAGTTGTCTCACCAGAAAATGTTGCATAATTTTGTCATCCCTTTGTAGAGTTTGTATTCTTCGTTTCTCTATACAGTTTCTCACCACCTTTGCGAGGCTCAGTATTTCTCATCTGCATCCCTTCTTTCATTAAGGAAGAATCATTTCCGTATTTTGACGAGTTCACTCGATTATACCAAAACCAAGGCAAATATTATTATGTAAACTGCAAGTCATCTGATACATTACAAACAGCTTGACTGACGAGACTGAAGCACGAATAGAGGAGAAAGGATCTACCTATCACAAGTCCTAGTGGTGGATGAGATACATGGCCGTAGTGTCTCATGTAATACAGGTTCTTTGCTGGAGTGAGACACTTTTGTTAGTTTTCCTAATCGCATTTTCCAAGGATAACTGTTGTAATCGGATATAACTGCTGTAATCGGATATAACTGCTGTAATCGGATATACTATTAAGCCGCGGTGGTTTCAGTAGGAGAGTTTTATGACTGCCACTTCTGCGTGATCTTGCATAAGCGGTCACCATCTACAGTACAACTTTCCTGCCCCCATCATAACAGATTTCATAACACGTAGCTCTTCAACCATCAATGCAATATAGTCACTGTATCCTGGAAAGGTCATACTGAACCACTGTGAATGAATAAGAAGAAACGTGGAACGTGAAGGATACATCTAAAGGTGTGGTGATGTAGGGAAGAACGGCGTTGCACAAAAAATTCATCGTTGCAGCTCATGCACGCTGCCTCAGAGGTGAAAGTTTAAAAATTCTCCTAATGAAACTACCATCGTGGTTGAATAGTACAGTGTCGAACCTGCTATATACAAGACGTCGAATAGGTAAAACTTGCGATTTTGGCTCAAATAGTTACGCTCTTCTTGCCGAGTAAGGCAAGTGAAAATTTGTGTATGCAATAACATCGCAAAAATCATTCTGAACCTAACGAAAAAAATATATTTCATTGTGTTTCTTTATTATTAAATTGTAAATTTATCTAAAATATATTTAGTTGCATTAGGCTAAATTAAATTACACTTGTTACAATAAGGTTAGGTAAATTTTCTAAGGTTCTTTTGGCACAAAATTATTAATTTTTACTTTAACATAAATTAAAAAAAGTATATCTTTAAACGTGTAAGAGAAAATTTTTGAAAGGACATAAATTTAAAAGAGTTCTTGCTAATCGACCAGTTTTACATATTCGGCACGAGACACACACAGTGCAAAGGTTTGCGACAAGGTTAGTTCCACAACTCAGGGGACTGTCCTACGAAGAAAGGTTGAGGGAAATAGGACTAACAACACTGGAGGAGAGAAGGGTTAGAGGAGACATGATAACGACAAACAAAATACTGCGGGGAATCGACAAGGTAGATAGTGACAGGATGTTCCAGAGAGGGAACACAGAAACAAGGGGACGCAACTGGAAGCTGAAGACTCAGATGAGTCAAAGGAATGTTAGGAAGCAATTCTTCAGCCATAGAATTGTTAGGAAGTGGAATAGTCTAGCGAACGATATAGTGGAGACGGGAACCATACATAGTTTTAAGACAAGGTATGATAAAGCTCATGGAGATAAAGCAGGGAGAGCAGAGACCCAGTAGCGGACAGCGAAGAGGCGGGGCCAGGAGCTGAGTCTCGACCCCTTCAACCACAATTAGGTGAGTACAATTAGGTGAGTACACACACACACACACACACACACACACACACACAGGGACAGAATGTTCCAGAGATGGGACACAACAAGGGAACACAGTTGGAAGCTGAAGACTCAGATGAATCACAGGGATGTTAGGAAGTATTTCTTCAGTCACAGAGTGGTCAGGAAGTGGAATAGTTTGGGAAGCAATGTAGTGGAGGCAGGATCCATACATAGCTTTAAGAAGAGGTATGATACAGCTCATTGCGCTTGGAGAGTGACCCAGTAGCGGCCAGTGAAGAGGCGGGGCCAGGAGCTATGTCTCGACCCCTGCAACAACAACAACTAGGTGAGTACACACCACACACACACACACACATATATATATATATATATATATATATATATATATATATATATATATATATATATATATATATATATATATTTATATATAATATGTATATAATGTGTGTGTATGTGTATAATAAAACTTTTAACAGGTGGAAAAGACTAAAACATCTTTATAGCTCTATGGGAGAATTAAATGTAGAGCAAGTCAACTTGTTGGTCATATATCCATCACTATCATCAGGAAATATGTTCTGGAAAATAAAATAAATCTATATAACCGTAGAATATAATGAAAAATACAATGACACATTAGCAAAACGTTAGAAATTTAAAAAACTTCGGTAAACAAAACTATAAGATGATGGTATGTCTTGCAAGAATCTCGCAGATACTCACCAAGGCAAACCACAACACTGAATACAAACTGAAAACTGAAATCACCAAAAATATGGAAAACTTCAATTATCATAGGAACAAAAATGTAGAGGCAGATACATTAAGTCCAGGTTTAAGTTGTTTAATAAGTAAGCTCTCTTAAAATATTAATCCCGAAGTTTATTGTGCTGTAACTATAATATTAATATCTGGAATGGGTGCATGATTATAAGATTGAGATTAATTCTTGTAGTTGAGTGAGGTGGTTTGGTCAAATGATTGAGGCATCTGTAATATAATCCCCCGAGTTCACAAACTCTAGTCATATTTTTTTTTAAATTACATCCTACACTACATTTGAGCATAGTTGGGCTGGAGTATCATCCATAAACTTGAAATAGCTACCAATAGTTGGTGGGTTTACTGAAATGAACCTAAACTTATATTGTAGTAATATTCGTAATATAGCAATATCGGTCATTACATTATAAATTTGATATCCTTACAGTACAAGTCTAATGTAGCGAACATCTTCAGGAAATGTAATATAAAATTTACTTGAGTAATTTTCCAAGCATTATTTCAATATTTCCTTAAACGATGCAGTGGATAGTTAAGAAAAAAAAATCGACAAGAATTTAATTTCACCATCAAATGCAGACCAAGTGAACCCAATGAATAGCATCTATTTACAAATGCTTTGATGCAGGTTCTTTAACAAGAGTAAAACAAGATAGAAGGTTTGAGACATAATCCTGTGAATGTGGGCTTGCAATACATTGTGCTAAGGAAGCAACAATTAATGCGTTCCATATTAACATAAACAAAAGATTTTTTCCCTTATCCTCTTTGTGCTTGTAAATTGAATAACTCCTCAGGAAATCTATTATAGATCAGTTTTCAAACAGTAATGTATTATCCACGTATCTCAGTTACAGTATTAGTTTAAAATGAATATGGCTTTTATCAAGCCAAACCTTTTCATGATAAACAGATAAATAGGACTATATTTGCAAGACTTGGTCCCATAGGAGATCCCTTTACTATTTCATCTATTTGCTTATACAGCTTATTATTAAAGCAGAGTCATTAACTGCAAGCAGAAGTAATTTTTAAATGAGCTTTTACTGAAAAATTCCACTGACTTTGTGCCAGTAAATATACTGTTAATACGGATATCTACTATCTCTCTTAGTAGACTGATAATAAATTTGGACTCCTGGTTAAAGCTGGTCATAACTAGATTAGTGTTACGTTCGACAAAATTGTGTAACTTTAACAGTTTATGAATCTACAATCAAAATATGCAGAATAGAGACTAACGTCTTTCCTAAATTAAAGTTAAATCTGGACATAGAACTCAGAATAGAGCGAATTGGAACTCCTCACATAACACCAGGGGGCAATCAAGAACAATTTATTTTATCCTTATTATTTTAAGCTCTTATACACAAAGACTGAGTTAATCCTCTGTTACTAATCTATATTTTCTTTAATCTGAAAGAATTTTCTCAGCTTTACCTGTTTATTCTATTTAATTAGTAATTGCAACACTATATGGCCTTAAGGCGTTTGATAATAGCTGAACTATGAAATATTCTGGGGCTGTGGGTCACAGTTAGTGCCGCTGATGCAACCAAGTCTCAGAAGTGCATTTTGTAAAATGAACCTATTATAAGCTCTGAGGCTGTGGTTACAGCGTTTGGCCTCTGCTGAGGTTGACACACCTTCACTTCTCGGTGTATCTCAGCTGAGAGACATACACCTCTTGGTGTATATTCGCAGATACATGCACCTCAGTGTATATACGCTGAGAGACCTACACCTCTGGTGCACATACATAGAGATCTAAACCTCTGGTGCACATGCACACACACCTACACCTCTGGAGCACATGCACAGAGAGACCTACACCTCTGGGCGCACATACACTGAAAAACGTACACCTCTGGGTGTACATACACTGAGACTCACATCTGGGTGAACATACACTGAGAAACGTATACCTCTGGGTGAACATACACTGAGAGACACACAAATCAGGGTGAACATACACCGAGAGACACACACCTCTGGGTGAACATACACTGAGAGACACACCTCTGGGTGAACATACACTGAGAGACACACACCTCTGGGTAAATATACACCGAAAGACACACACCTCTGAGTGAACATACAACGAGAGACACACCTCTAGGTGAACATACACCGAGAGACACACACCTCTAGGTGAACATACACCGAGAGACACACACCTCTGGTTGAACATACACCGAGAGACACACCTCTGGGTGAACATACACCGAGACACACACCTCTGGCTGAACTACACCGAGAGAGACACACCTCTGGCTGAACTTACACCGAGAGAGAGACACCTCTGGCTGAACTTACACCGAGAGAGACACACCTCTGGGTGAACATACACCGAAAGAAACACACCTCTGGGTGAACATACTCCGAGAGACACACACCTCTGGGAGAACATACACTAAGAGACATACATATCTGGGTGAACATACACCGAGAGACATACACCTCTGGGTTTATTAAACCCAATGGTATATGTTTTTTCATTGTTTTATATACTTTTTTTGACTTGCATGATTTTTTTTCCTCGTTCCCTCGCATTCTCACCCTCTCACTCCCTCACACTACTCTTTCCCCTCACTATTCGATACCAAGCTTTCTCACTTCACACTCCTTCACAATCACTCACCCTCCCTCTCTCTCTTCTAATCCACTACAAAATATTTTTGTTTCTTCGCTTCTCTCTCTCTCTCTCTCTCTCTCTCTCTCTCTCTCTCTCTCTCTCTCTCTCTCACCCTTCCCTTGCATCTCACTTTTCTGAATTTTCTCCTTTAATCTCTCTCTCTACACATAATAGATTTTATAGGGTTAGGTTAAGAGTTTCTTCCTTTAGTTACAAGCTAAGAGCTGTTATCCACCTCAGCTCAATTGAAAGCCTTCCCTTGCATTACTTACCATTATTAATTTTTTTTGTTATAGTTATGAAACATGCAAATAGAGAACAGGCGGAAGCTGGAGCTTGCTATGGGCCAAAGATTTCATTTGGTCAACTGACTATTTTATATATGTTTTGCATTTTAAATATGTTCTAGACAGTCAAAAGCACATATTAGAAACGGCAATGTAATTGCTGTTTGATGCCAGTTTAGTACTGTGTACTGGAGTATTGAATATTATTGATTTACAGTAACAGTAGGACAACCCAGTGTGGTACATTGGCGATATTAGCCTTGTATTGACAGGGAATGGAAATTACTGTAATCAGGTTTAATCAGAGAAAGTAGAGAGATACCTACAGTTGCTCAGATCAAGAGGCTTTCATCAGTATCAAGGCATCGTCCCTAGAAAAGCCACACTCAGAAATCTTGATAACTTATGTAAGTATTGTAACTTCACATTATGTTCAGGCAGCCTACATTATTCTGATGTTGAAGCTTCTGCTGAAATGGGAAAATTATTTACATGCACTTGTCTTTCAAACAGAATTTTGCAGCGTCTGCTGTCAAACAGGTACAAGATACGCCCTAGTGCTTTTAGCTACTTGGCTCTCTTTCTTACAAGATTTACCACGTGATTCTTCATAAACAGTTTGGAGTCAAATTTCACCACTGAGATATCTATTTTATTCCCGGGCTCTACCATTAAATCTTTTCACTGTTCCAGTATTTACATCATGTTTCCTAGAAACCATCATTCATGTTTTCTCAGAGGAAAATGTAACCTGCCATTGCTTTAACCTAATTGATAGAGCAGTAAGCTGATGACTTATGTGCCTGAGAGCAGCTAGCATTTCCTGTCTTGCATAAATAAATGCTTTTGTTGTCATTCGCATATACATGGAATTCTGAGATATAGTGAAGGAGGTCACTGACGTAGATATTGCATAACAATGGACCTAGGACACTTGTGAAATACTTGTACCCAGTGATTGCCGTGTAGACTCAGCCCCATTAAGAAGTATTCGTATTCTGAAGCCATTTCCACAGTCACAATAGGAGAGTGAGAGTAAAAAAAAAATGCTGTTATTTGCCATGAGATTGCCTCAAGAGTTTTGCCACTGACTGACAGGAGGGACACTGGCCTGTAGTCGTTTTGTGAACAGGGGTTGCATTTGCTTCATTCCTCAGTGAAGGCCACTTACGCTGCGCTAGGCATGGTTAGTAGACGCGAATCTGAGGTGAAAGCTAGCTAGTCTGTGCATCTTCCCAGCAATCTTGATCCCACCTTATTCGGGGACGTAGTCTTTTCTTGGTCCATGGATTTAAGGGGATACTCTTCATCCAGCCTTCTTGTTCATACTGCCTTATCTTCGCCTCTGACAATGTAGACTCAGTTCCTACGGCTAACCAAGGAGGTTCCCTAAGTGGATCAAAGACTTGCATCTAGGCAGCAAAATATTCAGCAAATAAGTTAGCTTTTTGCTGATTACTAGGGAGAAGAATAAGTTCACCAGGTGAATATTCTTGTCGGGTCTTGAGCAAAGACCACAAGGAAAACCACTCTTCCTGATGCCAGTTTACTTTTCGTGCAAAACTTCCATCTAGAGACAACCTAGTTTTGAACTTCTCTATTCGTTGACAGGTTTATTGTGGAGTATACTGTTATAGGTAGGGGGAGTCCTCTTCTGCTCTTTCGAAGCCATGTACTAGGTAGTAACGGCCCCTCGGCAACGAAATTCAAAACAAGGCTGATCTGATGGCTTCGTTACATGCTGCCAGTGAGGATGTACTTGTGTTGGAGATTTAAGATATGTTTAATTAAGGCGTTCACTTGGTTATTAACGTTACCTTGGAGAAAAGTATTCTGAGCGGAGGTGGCAGCTCAGTGCAAAGGGACGGCCAGATTAACTTCTCATAACTATGTGAGAGATGACTCATCACTTCGTTCTGTAGGTATCATCAATGTTCTGAAGATATCCTTGTGGTCTCTCACTCTCTCTCTTTCTCTCTCTCTATCTCTCTCTCACACACACACACTTTCCCATAATTAACTTTTCTTCATTATTTCCTTCAATTTCCTAACTCTTACTCTCCTTCTCTCCCTCCCTCGTTCCTAGCACTTCTCTATGTTTAACACGGCAGGAATTAAGACTGCCGCCAGCGTGAGCTCCATTGCATAAATCTCAATGCAGGTTTAGGGAGAAAATGTGCATGTGGAGCTCAGCTTAAGGAGACGTTGTAAGTCAGGGGAAGAATTAGCAGCAGGGAATATGTCTGGTATTATAGAGTCATAAGTAGGGCATTCTGACCCCCGTAAGGCTGAAATACTGGAGCCTCAGTCTTGATGGTATTAACGCCTGGGAAGTATTAGCTTGCCTAAGAATTAAGACTAGGATGGGCTTTGGAAATGAGTTTTAAGGGAAGATTATGGAGAAAACTGGGTGGCAAAAGAAGTGGTGGTAATGGAGGTGGTGGTGGTGGTAGTAGTAGTAGTTAGGACCTAGTAATAGGGTTAGAGAGGTGTAAACAGCATTGGTTGGGGTGGGGGTAAACTTTCAGAGGTTTGTTGGAGGAAGGAAAATCTTACGTGTTGGATGTCAGACAGGGTTGCTTCTGATGTCAATGCAGGATTTGTTGTAAACAAACATCTCATGATTATAAAGGGAAAAATCTCAATAATCTTCACCAGTCTAGATATTTCGTATATAAAGAAGCTTGAATGACATCTCGAATAAACATATTTGATATTTTTTAAGTGGTATTCACAATTAACATCATAAATGAACTCAAATCATATTAAATATTTATTAATATATGTGTGTCAAATGTAAGTTAATCAACCTAAAAATGATAATTACTCTATTAATTCACGTGGCATGCACTAATCAAATGATATTCACAAAACATTTCGTTGACGTTACTGTTAAAAATAGTTTCCTAATTACACATTACTTTCAGATTATTTTCTTAGAATCAGAAGGTAAAATTTACTCAAGCTTGCACTGGACTAATAATATAAAATATTTATCATCACGCAAGAGTCTTAAGACCCACAAAAGTTTCAAGGAGTGTACCTCCCTGGCAATACAACCCAAAGTCGACACAGTGTATATGCATGTGCAGATGCCTCTAATAGAAGACTAGGTCCACCAAATACAGTGTGAAGACACCAATAATCAGAGTCCAGTCAATATTAGTATCGACCGAGTCCACAAAGATGGGCAAAATCTAAGTCAAGGAGAAGCAAACCTTGTGAGACTAAGTCCACACAAAACATTGCAGAATTAAGAGTCATATTAAATATACCAAACGTAAACATAGGATAACACAACACAAACAAATCAAAAGTCAGTTCCAAGACTTAGTATGCTACACTTACGCACAAAATCAAAGTTCACACGGGAGAGACGAATCAAAGGACTACGTCTCAAATCGGTCCTCAAAGGCTAAGTTTTAAAAGCAGAACATAATCTAAATTTAAACACGATGTAGTGATAACATCACTCTCCAAGACCGTCTTCAAACATTAAAAGGTGTAGAAACTAAAACCCACATTTATAATGTAAGATGTATGTTAATGATAAAGTAATAGTGTTTTACTGGCACTCTGAATAAAGATTAGAGTGATGGCTCTTCGTCTCAGAGGTTGTTTCAGATTAGACACAGTCGACAGAACCTACCTCAGTGTACTACAGTGTACAAATTAACAGCGGATTTAGGTGGAAGAAACTCAAAACAATTGTCAACAATTCTACGTCCCAAAAAGTCATCTGTGTAAGTTTGTTTACATATGAATTTACATTATTGGAAACAGAGGAAAAAGACACAGAGGGAAATCACTCTTTGACTTGTTTAATGGAAATATTTCAGCTCTGGAACCTTTGTCACATTGGGAGTAACCTAGATCCCAGAACCGAAACTTTCCATTAAACATGTCCCAAAGTCATTTTTTTACTACTTGTTGGTATCATATATCTGCATATGCAATGTAGACAGATCAACTAATCACGTCCTTCCACTGGTTGGTGGCAACCCCATCTATAAATATATTAAACAACCATGGTGACATTACACATCCCTGTCTAAGACCTACTGTTACAGGGAAGTAATCTCCCTCTCTCCTACACACCCTAACCTGAGCCTCACTATCCTCATAAAAACTCTTTACAGCATTTAGTAACTTACTACATATTCCATTCACTTGCAACATCTGCCACATTGCTCCCCTATTCACTCTATTATATGCTTTTTCTAAATCCATAAATGCAATGAAAACTTCCCTACCTTTTATCTAAATACTCTGTCTTACCTCTAATTCTTTCAATAATAATCCTACCATACACTTTACCTGGTATACTCAGTAAACTTATTTCCCTATAATTTTTACAATCTCTTTTGTCCCCCTTCCCTTTATATAATAGAACTATACATGCTCTCTGCCAATCCCTAGGTTCCTTCTCCCCTTTCATACATTTATTAAACAAAAATACCAACCACTCCAACACTATATATATGTCGTGCAGAATAAATAAAACTTGCGATTTTGGCTTAAATATCAATATCCTTCTGGCCGAATAAGGCAAGCGAAAATTTGTGTATGCAATAATTTCGAAAAAAATAATTCAGAATCTAACGAAAAAAATATATTTCATTGTTTTATTTAATAATAAATTATTGTAAACTTATCTAAAATATATTTAGTTGGAGTAGGCTAAATTAAAATGCGCTTGTTTAATAAGGTTAGGTAAGTTTTTTAATTTTTTTTTTTTTGGTTCTTCCAGGTAAACTCCAGGTCAAAATTATTAAATTGTACATTAACACAAATGAAAAAAATATATATCTTTAAACGTATAAGATAATTTTTTAGAAAGGACTTAATTTTAAATGAGTTCTTGCTAATTGACCAATTTTACCTATTCGGCACGACATATATATAAATATATATATATATATATATATATATATATATATATATATATATATATATATATATATATATATATATATATAAACATTTTTCTTCTGAATGAGGCTAGCAGTTTTTAAATGTTAGGAGAATTTGATAGGTAGATTGGTAGGTAGGTTAGTAGGATATATATATATATGATACCCAAGTATTGCACAAGTGTTTAATTCATCAACATGTCGATTTTCTGAACCTGTTATTGAATGGGGTTGATAAACTCACACCAGAAAAATGAGGCAATAACTCGAAATGGTGGAATTAAACTTCGAGATAGAAAATGCAGTTTAAGACGTTAGGTATATTTTTTTTTTACGAACAGAATTGTAGCAGAATGGAACTAACTACCAGTAAGGTAGAAAGCGCAAGCTAGAATTGAAACTATTATTGAAATCAATGGTTTCCTGAGGGTTCTTCAGCTAATATATCGGGATGATCACTTGACGTCACAGTAAACAACCTCACAAAGTAAGAGTGATGAACGTAGAAGAGCAGTGGCGGTTGTTGTAGTCTTGGTAATGGTGCACGTCTGGGTAATGGTGCACGTCTTGGCGGTGGTGCACGTCTTGGATGGTGCACGTCTTGGCAGTGGTGCACGTCTTGGCAGTGGTGCACGTCTTGGTAATGGTCACGTCTTGGATGGTGCATGTCTTGGTAGTGGTGCACGTTTGGTCAGATGGAGACAGTTTTGCAGCAGTGTACGTCTGGCCCATGGATGCACGTCTCAAGTGGTGCAACGTCTTGGCAGTGGTGCACGTCTTGGCAGTGGTGCACGTCTTGGCAGTGGTGCACGTCTTGGCAGTGGTGCACGTCTTGGCAGTGGTGCACGTCTTGGATGGTGCAGTCTTGGTATGGTGCACGTCTGGGTAATGGTGCACGTCTGGGTAATGGTGCACGTCTTGGCGGTGGTGCACGTCTTGGCGGTGGTGCACGTCTTGGCGGTTGGTGCACGTCTTGGCAGTGGTGCACGTCTTGGCAGTGGTGCACGTCTTGGCAGTGGTGCACGTCTTGGTAATGGTGCATGTCTTGGTTATGGTGCACGTATTGGCAGTGGTGCACGTCTTGGCAGTGGTGTACGTCTTGGTAATGGTGCACGTCTTAGTAATGGTGCACGTCTTGGTAATGGTGCATGCCTTGGCAGTGGTGTTTGTCTTGGCAGTGGTGCACGTCTTGGTAATGGTGCACGTCTTGACAGTGGTACACGTCTTGTCAGTGGTACACGTCTTGGCAGTGGTGCACGTCTTGGTAATGGTGCACGTCTTGGCAGTGGTACACGTCTTGTCAGTGGTACACGTCTTGTCAGTGGTACACGTCTTGTCAGTGGTACACGTCTTGTCAGTGGTACACGTCTTGGCAGTGGTGCACGTCTTGGTAATGGTGCACGTCTTGGCAGTGGTACACGTCTTGTCAGTGGTACACGTCTTGGCAGTGGTACACGTCTTGTTAGCGGTACACGTCTTGGCAGTGGTGCACGTCTTGGTAATGGTGCATGCCTTGGCAGTGGTGTTGTCTTGTCAGTGGTCACGTCTTGGTAATAGTGCACGTCTTGTCAGTGGTACGCGTCTTGTCAGTGGTACACGTCTTGTCCAGTGGTGCACGTCTTGTCCAGTGGTGCACGTCTTGTCAGTGGTACACGTCTTGTCAGTGGTACACGTCTTGTCAGTGGTACACGTCTTGTCCAGTGGTGCACGTCTTGTCAGTGGTACGTGTCAGTGGTAGTTTGTCAGTGGTCACGTCTTGGCAGTGGTGCACGTCTTGGTGGTCAGTCTGGCGTGTCACGTCTTGGTAATGGTGCACGTCTTGGTAATGGTGCATGTGTTGATAATGGTGCACGTCTTGGCAGTGGTGCACGTCTTGGCAGTGGTGCACGTCTTGGCAGTGGTGCACGTCTTGGCAGTGGTGCACGTCTTGGCAGTGGTGCACGTCTTGTGGTAGTAGCGTGCACGTTTGGCAGTGGTGTCGTCTTGGTGTGGTGCACGTCTTGGCAGTGGTGCACGTCTTGGCAGTGGTGTTCATCTTGGCAGTGGTGCACGTCTTGGCAGTGGTGCACGTCATGGCAGTGGTGCACATCTTGGCAGTGGTGCACGTCTTAGCAGTGGTGCACGTCTTGGCAGTGGTATTCGTCTTGGCAGTGGTACACGTCTTGGCAGTGGTATTCGTCTTGGCAGTGGTACACATCTTGGCAGTGGTGCACGTCTTGGCAGTGGTGCACGTCTTGGCAGTGGTGCACGTCTTCGGCAGTATAGTGTCCTATACTTTAGGATTGATACATGTAAGAAAGGTAGTTGAAGTACATGCCTTCCATCTATTTCCATTCTTCCTGTAAATTCCATCCTAGTTTATCCATTATGGTATGGCAGAGTTTTCCCTCCATTTTCATGCTGGCAGTGGCTGGAGGTTGTCAAGAATGGAAAGAGAGTCTTTTGCTTTTCTCTTCTCTCCTCAAACATCCACATACCGTATTGTCCGGCATATAAGACGCACGAGCATAAAAGACAATATAAAACATATTTCCAAGCAGTTGTAAAGTAATGTTAGTAAACAACTGTCAAGGCGGACCCATAGTCAACCCTTAACACTGACCTTGAGTATATAAGGCGCAGGTGATTTTCCAAGACTTTTTCCCGGAAAATGTGGTAATTCATGAAGCCTTTTAATCAAGACAGCAGTAGAGAGTTCTCAGCAGACAGCCTCGGCGTGGACTTCCAAAGTCCTCTGAACTGCCATGTGAGAACTGGTTGTGGAAGATTTACATGTTCTCTAAAATGACTCAAATTTGTTCCAGTGTCCAGGTGATCTAGTTTTAGATGTCATTATCCACTGTCTCCATCAATCTCCTGGCCCGGGTGCTATTAAATACACTCATCTTCTGTCTACTGGCCTGGGTTCTAACAGTCTACTAGCCCGGGTGCTATCAGTCTACTGGCCCGGGTGCTATCAGTCTACTGGCCCGGGTGCTATTAAATACAATCCTCTTCAGTCTACTGCCTCAGTTGCCATTAAACCACATCACTCGTCAGTCTAATTGTATGAGTGCATGTCACTCTGCTGATCCCAGTGCCATTAACCAGAACCCATATTAGACGCCTGACACGGGTGCCATTAACCACAGCCCACATCAGTTTGCTAACACAGGTGCCATTAACCACAGCCCACATCAGTTTCCTTACACAGGTGCCATTAACCACAGCCCACATCAGAGTCCTGACACGGGTGCCATTAACCACAGTATCCATCAGTTTCCTGGATCGTAAATAAATCCGCTTCACAAGCCGGCCAATAAACGGGACAAATCCTTCCATTAAGGAGCAATAATGTAGCCACGACAAAAGAATAAATTATGTTACCAATGCCATGCTGTCAATGTGTACCCGCTATCCCTTGAGTTATGACGCTCGCTTTCTGTTTCTCTGCTGGCCAGTACCTTAAAGGGGTGTGCTTTGTGTTGGAGAAGGGATCGGTGCAACCCGTAGGGGTTTAGCGCTTCGCGACGAATGTAATATTGTAACTACATATATTTCGGTTGAATGAGATGTTACGAGCTCTGATAACTTCATCTCTGTTAGTATTAATTTAACTTTATCCAAACATCCTCATGAGGCTGAGGAGCTCTAGCTCAACACCTTCAAGAGACCCAAGCGTTAGAGATCAACTCTCTCAAACACAGGTAAGGTTTAAGGTTACTGTATCTGACTGTGAAGAAAGAGTTCAAGCATATTTAACATGTCTACTCACATGAATTGTATGTCGTGGAGCTGAAGTTCGTCGACACTGAGAAGAATTTATTCAGTTGTATACCTGGAGAGCGTTCAGGGGGTTAGCGCCCCCGCGACCCGATCCATAACCAGGCCTCGTGGTGGATCAGGGCCTGATCATTAAACTGTTACTGCTGGCCGCTCGCAAACCTACGTACGAACCACAGCACGGCTGGTTTGGTACTGACTATAGGTGGCTGTACAACTCCCTCTTGAAGACAACCAGGGGTCTGTTGGCAATCCCCCTTATGTGTGCTGGGAGGCATACATAATATTGACACCAAACATTGCACGCAAAAAATAACAACTTCACTGCCTCCAGCCTACTCTCTGCGACATATAAAACCGACGTTTCACACCCACATAAAAAGTTGTTACAACTACACTCTCAGTACATTCCCCTTTTGCCTCCACGGATAAGGTTCTTTGTCTCCACAAATGCAGCAGTGCGCAGTCTACTTTTCTCCTCAGCTGTGTGATTCACCTCATTTTTCATAGACCTATCTGCCGTCAAGTCCACTCCCAAATATCTAAACCCATTTATTTTCTCCTTCCTTTCTCTGATGTAGTTTCTAATCTTTCAATGTCTTGATTTTTTTTGTTACTCTCATTACTTTGTTCTTTTCTAGGATCACTTTTAATTTCCTTATTTTCCTTCCTCTCTAAATTCGTCTACCAAGTTTTAGAACTTCTCTCCAGAATCTTCCCAGAAAAATCTGTCATCAGCAAAGAGTAACTGTGACAACTCCCACTTTGAATCAGTTTCGTTGTCTATTAATTCTACACCTCTCCCCACCACCCCAACATTACTTCTTTTACGTCCTGCCTCGTCGTAAATATCCTTGTACCTGGAGTTGTTCACTGTAAGTTATTTGGTAAAAGGCACCATTTGCGGTGAGGGTGAGGCTTCTTGATGAAGGAAATTACTATCACCCTTTTCTCTTTTCAATCAGGGAAGTAAGAGATGCTTGGGTAGAGAGCTGTGGGTATAGGAGGTATACCTGGAGAGTGTTCCGGAGGTCGAGCCGGACCCACCCGGCACGGTCCATGACCAGGCCTCGCGGTGGATCAGGACCTGATCAACCAGGCTGTTACTGCCGTCCACACTAAAACCGACGTAGGAGCCACAGCCCGGCTGATCAGGTACAGGCTTTAGGTGGCTGAACAGCTCCCTCTTGAAGACAACCAGGGGTCTATTGGTAATCAATCCCCTTGTGTATGATGGGAGGAAGTTGAACAGTCTTGGGCCCCTGACACTTACTGTGTTGTCTCTTAGTGTACTCACGGCATCCCTGCTTTTCATGAAGGAACTGTTGTTCTTGTAGGGAATGGAAGAACTGTTCCTTGTTTTTCCTATTGTATCTCTTTTCCTCATCTTAGTGGAAGAAGGCAATATGGGTAGAGTACAATGGAAGTAAATGGTATAAAATACCGACACAATGTAAAAATGAACACATAAGCAGAATAATGTGATCCTTTATTGACAACGTTTCTCCCACTGACTTGATAAAGCCACTGTGTGCCAACGTTGTCAAGATCCATTCCTATGTTTATTCCATTGGTAATACGGCTTTATCAAGTCACTGTGGGCGAAACGTTTCAATAAAGCATCACATTATACTGTTTATGTGTTTATTTTTCCATGGGTAGACTACATTGTGGTGGGTGGTATGCTAATCCTTTAATCATTTTTATTTACAAAAATGTAGCAAATTGTCACCCATACAGAAAAATAACCAAGGGAAACTTTCTTTAAAAAAAATCAATATATTTCTTTAAACGAGATATTGTAATGTAAATAGATTGAAGTCGATGAACAGAGGTAATAAAGAACAAAAAGACGAATAACAATCACATAAACGAGAGAAACTTACGACGACGTTTCGGTCCTTCTCCCTCTATCCTATGTGCTGTTTTTTTTGTGAACAGAGATATGCTTACGTTAATGCAAAGACAACTTTACCACCCAGTTGAATTTGACGCCGATACGAAGAGGCGTTCTTTAGGTATCGGGAAGAAACCTTGGAGGACGAAAAATAAAAACCCAAATCTAACAATTCCAATCCTCTTAGATGAGAAAACCCCTAATAACCCACTTATTAGTTATATTCCCATTTTCTGCTATGCTTTAAAGAGTAAATGGAAATCCGTCTAAGCTAATAAAGAATCAACTTCACAAATATCCTCGATTTTACTGCGCAGGAGTTTTTAGGGCGGACATTATTGCAAAACTAATAATGTCTGTGTCTTTTTTCCGCAGCTCAGTTTATTAATGATAACCATGACTGCCTCCATTTTCTGGTAATGTCCTGAGCAATTTGTGACCGGACAACACTGTAAAAACTCTGATGTAATTCTCAGAAAGAGAGAGAGAGAGAGAGAGAGAATGGGAGAGAGAGAGAGAGAGGGGGGGACGGAGAAAGAGAAATAGTGGAGAGAAGAGAGAGAGAGAGAGAGAGAGAGGAGAGAGAAACCTACCAACCTACCTTCCTACTTACCCACCTACCTTCCTCCCCTCCTTCCTTCCTTCCTGGTCAAGAGGGTCTCAAGCTGTACCAAAAATATTCTGTATATTTTCATTCTGATGAATATAGTTTAGTCATATGCACTACCCATCTTGTGTATGAGTGACAACACTCAGTCAAGATATGGTGGAGTGCAACAGCACTGGGAGTGATCCACACCAGTTAGACATGGTAGAGGCAACAGCACTTGAGTGATCCACACCAGTTAGACATGGTAGAGTGCAACAGCACTTGAGTGATCCACACCAGTTAGACATGGTAGAGTGCAACAGCACTTGAGTGATCCACACCAGTTAGACATGGTAGAGTGCAACAGCACTGGGAGTGATCCACACCAGTTAGACATGGTGGAGTGCAACAGCACTTGAGTGATCCACACCAGTTAGACATGGTAGAGTGCAACAGCACTGGGAGTGATCCACACCAGTTAGACATGGTGGAGTGCAACAGCACTTGAGTGATCCACACCAGTTAGACATGGTAGAGTGCAACATCACTTGAGTGATCCACACCAGTTAGACATGGTAGAGTGCAACAGCACTTGAGTGATCCACACCAGTTAGACATGGTAGAGTGCAACAGCACTTGAGTGATCCACACCAGTTAGACATGGTAGAGTGCAACAGCACTTGAGTGATCCACACCAGTTAGACATGGTAGAGTGCAACAGCACTTGAGTGATCCACACCAGTTAGACATGGTAGAGTGCAACAGCACTTGAGTGATCCACACCAGTTAGACATGGTAGAGTGCAACAGCACTTGAGTGATCCACACCAGTTAGACATGGTAGAGTGCAACAGCACTTGAGTGATCCACACCAGTTAGACATGGTAGAGTGCAACAGCACTGGAGTGATCCACACCAGTTAGACATGGTGAGTGCAACAGCACTTGAGTGATCCACACCAGTTAGACATGATAGAGTGCAACAGCACTGGGAGTGATCCACACCAGTTAGACATGGTGGAGTGAAACAGCATTGAGTGATCACACCATTAGACATGGTAAGTACAACATCACTTGAGTGATCCACACCAGTTAGACATGGTAGAGTGCAACAGCACTTGAGTGATCCTCACCAGTTAGACATGGTAGAGTGCAACAGCACTTGAGTGATCCACACCAGTTAGACATGGTAGAGTGCAACAGCACTGGGAGTGATCCACACCAGTTAGACATGGTAGAGTGCAACAGCACTTGAGTGATCCACACCAGTTAGACATGGTAGAGTGCAACAGCACTTGAGTGATCCACACCAGTTAGACATGGTAGAGTGCAACAGCACTGGGAGTGATCCACACCAGTTAGACATGGTGGAGTGCAACAGCACTTGAGTGATCCACACCAGTTAGACATGGTAGAGTGCAACAGCACTGGGAGTGATCCACACCAGTTAGACATGGTGGAGTGCAACAGCACTTGAGTGATCCACACGAGTTAGACATGACGAAGTGCAACAGCACTGGGAGTGATCCACACCAGTTAGATAAGGCAAGTAGTGTGACGTTTCTCTTGTGACATGGTTGTGCTGTTCCGACAACATTTCGCTCAATCGTGGCAATGTATCACTCTGTTATGATAATGCTTCTCTCAATAGTGACTTAAATGTTACTCTTCTGAGATTACATTTCGATCTACAATTATTGTGGCAAAGTTTTGCTCTGGCGACCAGGAGCTATGGCTTAACACCAGCAAACAAAGCTAGGTCACTGTTCAGAAGTGCAGCAATATTGTTTGACAGCACAATTTCGTCACAGCAAAGCTTTTGTGTACTTCTGCTGTAGTAACAGTTTGTCGTCACGACACGAAACAGCAGATAAAAGATCTGAAATCGGCCCGACGAGACACAGCATTGTTACAGTACACACGAATACAGCACATCACAGCACTTCAAGCACAGGAGTGCAGCACATTACTGCATTACAACCTAACGTAACATCAGCGCGTCACAACACCAGCAATGAACAGCACTAGAGTACAATTACAGAACAAGGAACAGCACGCAAGCGTGATGGCTCACAGCACAGCAACGAACAGCGCGCAAGCGTAGTGGCTCACAGCAGTATGGAAGAGGTAGGTGAGGATTGAATGGATGTGTTGAGTGTGAAGATGGATGGAAAGGGAATGGCCTGGCAAGGATGGAGAAAGGGGAAATTATGGGGTGGGGGATGGGAAAGAAGGGTAGAGAAAGAGGGTAAAGAGAGCAGAAAATAAGGTGGATAAATAATGAAGAGAGGGAATAGTGAGAGTAAAGGAGGAAGGGAGGTAAGGAAGAGGAGAGAGGGAGGAAGAGATGGAGGAGACAATATAGCGACAACAAAGTATAATGGAGGAGGGTAATAGGGTGATTATGGGAGAAAGAGTAACAGGTGGGGGAAGCAGATGGGAAACAAGTGGGAAGGAGGCTGGGCAGATGGAGAAGGAAGTGTAGGTATTATGATGAAGGGAGGCCAAGAGGAGGGAATGAAGGAGGGTAACAGGAGGGAATGGAGGAGGGTAACAGGAGGGAATGGAGGAGGGTAACAGGAGGGAATGGAGGAGGGTAACAGGAGAGAATGAAGGAGGGTAACAGGAGAGAATGAAGGAGGGTAACAGGAGGAATGGAGGAGGGTAACAGGAGGGAATGGAGGAGGGTAACAGGAGAGAATGAAGGAGGGTAACAGGAGGAATGAAGGAGGGTAACAGGAGGGAATGTAGGAGGGTAACAGGAGGGAATATAGGAGGGTAACAGGAGGGAATGAAGGAGGGTAATAGGAGGGAATGAAGGAGGGTAATAGGAGGGAATGAAGGAGGGTAATAGGAGGGAATGAAGGAGGGTAATAGGAGGGAATGAAGGAGGGTAATAGGAGGGAATGAAGGAGGGTAATAGGAGGGAATGAAGGAGGGTAATAGGAGGGAATGAAGGAGGGTAATAGGAGGGAATGAAGGAGGGTAATAGGAGGGAATGAAGGAGGGTAATAGGAGGGAATGAAGGAGGGTAATAGGAGGGAATGAAGGAGGGTAATAGGAGGGAATGAAGGAGGGTAATAGGAGGGAATGAAGGAGGGTAATAGGAGGGAATGAAGGAGGGTAATAGGAGGGAATGAAGGAGGGTAATAGGAGGGAATGAAGGAGGGTAATAGGAGGGAATGAAGGAGGGTAATAGGAGGGAATGAAGGAGGGTAATAGGAGGGAATGAAGGAGGGTAATAGGAGGGAATGTAGAGGGTAACAGGAGGGAATGTAGAGGGTAACAGGAGGGAATGAAGACCGTTAGCTGCAAGGGAAAACTGTTACGAAGGAGAAAGGATAACTAGAGGGAAGGTGATGGTTTCTGGAAGGAAGGAGGGAGGATAACTGTAAGAAAGAATGTAAAGTAGCTGTAATTAAGAAGGCAGTGTAATAAAGAAGGCAGAGTAGCTGTAAGAAAGAAGGCAGAGTAGCTGTAAGGAAGAAGGCAGAGTAGCTGTAAGGAAGAAGGCAGAGTAGCTGTAAGGAAGAAGGCAGAGTAGCTGTAAGGAAGAAGGCAGAGTAGCTGTAAGGAAGAAGGCAGAGTAGCTGTAAGGAAGAAGGCAGAGTAGCTGTAAGGAAGAAGGCAGAGTAGCTGTAAGAAAGAAGGCAGAGTAGCTGTAAGAAAGAAGGCAGAGTAGCTGTAAGGAAGAAGGCAGAGTAGCTGTAAGGAAGAAGGCAGAGTAGCTGTAAAGAAGAAGGCAGAGTAGCTGTAAGGAAGAAGGCAGAGTAGCTGTAAGGAAGAAGGCAGAGTAGCTGTAAGGAAGAAGGCAGAGTTGCTGTAAGAAAGAAGGCAGAGTAGCTGTAAGAAAGAAGGCAGAGTAGCTGTAAGGAAGAAGGCAGAGTAGATGTAAGGAAGAAGGCAGAGTAGCTGTAAGGAAGAAGGCAGAGTAGCTGTAAGAAAGAAGGCAGAGTAGCTGTAAGAAAGAAGGCAGAGTAGCTGTAAGAAAGAAGGCAGAGTAGCTGTAAGAAATGAGGGAGATCAGCTGAAGGGAATGAGGGAGAGTAGATGGAAGCTAGAATGGAGAGCAGCTGGAGGGAGGGCATCTGGACAGAGAGAGGCACCACGCTCTTGGCATGCCATCCTTCCATCTCGTCTCTGACTTCAGTACACAGTAGAGCTTTACACAGCTCTTCCCTTAGTCTTCAACACCAAACATAAGCTTCCTTACTGTTACGTATAATTGCTATGTTCTCAAAGCTCTGTCACTTGTTCCAGTATCTTGGACAACCAAACGACAGCTATTATACCACAAGTCAAGCAGCCATCAGAAGCTGATGTCTTTCCGTACCTTTCTCAGAGATATCTAGAGTGATCTGCTTACCTGTGAAATACCCAAAACTCCTTTCAAGAATTCTTCCACTTCGGAAAACTGAACTTCAGCCAAACTTCGTTCTTTACTGCCTGGTTAACCAAGCTGTTGCTGTCAGCAGCCTGAAGGCCTATATAACCGTCATAAGGTATTACGAAATAATTTGAAGTCCTAGAAATTAAATCTACTTACTGATATAACCCTATGCTGGTTATATCAGTTGCTTAACATTTAATGAAGGTCACACAAATATATTCCTTGAGTCTACCTACCTTGAGAGTGTTCCGGGGGTCAACGCCCCCGCGGCCCAGTCCTTGACCAGGCCCTCCCGGTGGATCAGGGCCTGATCAACCAGGCAGTTACCGCTGGCTGCAAGTAACCTGAAAACTGCTGCTAGTACCAGGGGGTTTACAACGAGATGACTTAGGATAACAGCTCAGAACTCGTAGGATAACAGCTCAGAACTCGTAGGATAACAGCTCAGAACTCGTAGGATAACAGCTCAGAACTCGTAGGATAACAGCTCAGAACTCGTAGGATAACAGCTCAGAACTCGTAGGATAACAGCTCAGAACTCGTAGGAAACAGCTCAGAACACGTAGGATAATAGCTCGGAACACAGAGGATAATAGCTCGGAACACGTAGGATAACAGCTCGGAACACATAGGATAAAAGCTCAGAACTCGTAGGATAAAAGCTGAGAACTCGTAGGATAACAGCTCAGAACTCGTAGGATAACAGCTCAGAACTCGTAGGATAACAGCTCAAAACTCGTAGGAAACAGCTCAGAACACGTAGGATAATAGCTCGGAACACAGAGGATAATAGCTCGGAACACGTAGGATAACAGCTCGGAACACATAGGATAACAGCTCAGAACACGTAGGATAATAGCTCGGAACACGTAGGATAATAGCTCGGAACACGTAGGATAACAGCTTGGAACACGTAGGATAACAGCTTGGAACACGTAGGATAACAGCTCGGAACACATAGGATAATAGCTCGGAACACATAGGATAATAGCTCAGAACACGTAGGATAACAGCTCGGAATACGTAGGATAACAGCTCGGAACACGTAGGATAAAAGCTCAGAATACGTAGGATAATAGCTCGGAACACATAGGATAAAAGCTCGGAACACGTAGGATAACAGCTCGGAACACATAGGATAACAGCTCAGAACACGTAGGATAATAGCTCGGAACACAGAGGATAATAGCTTGGAACACGTAGAATAACAGCTCGGAACACGTAGGATAACAGCTTGGAACACGTAGAATAACAGCTCGGAACACGTAGGATAACAGCTCGGAACACATAGGATAACAGCTCAGAACTCGTAGGATAAAAGCTGAGAACTCGTAGGATAACAGCTCAAAACTCGTAGGAAACAGCTCAGAACACGTAGGATAATAGCTCGGAACACAGAGGATAATAGCTCGGAACTCGTAGGATAACAGCTCGGAACACATAGGATAACAGCTCAGAACACGTAGGATAATAGCTCGGAACACGTAGGATAATAGCTCGGAACACGTAGGATAACAGCTTGGAACACGTAGGATAACAGCTTGGAACACGTAGGATAACAGCTCGGAACACATAGGATAATAGCTCGGAACACATAGGATAATAGCTCAGAACACGTAGGATAACAGCTCGGAATACGTAGGATAAAAGCTCGGAACACGTAGGATAACAGCTCAGAATACGTAGGATAATAGCTCGGAACACATAGGATAATAGCTCGGAACACGTAGGATAACAGCTCGGAACACATAGGATAACAGCTCAGAACACGTAGGATAATAGCTCGGAACACAGAGGATAATAGCTTGGAACACGTAGAATAACAGCTCGGAACACGTAGGATAACAGCTTGGAACACGTAGAATAACAGCTAGGAACACGTAGGATAACAGCTCGGAACACAAAGGATAACAGCTCAGAACTCGTAGGATAAAAGCTGAGAACTCGTAGGATAACAGCTCAAAACTCGTAGGAAACAGCTCAGAACACGTAGGATAATAGCTCGGAACACGTAGGATAATAGCTCGGAACACGTAGGATAACAGCTCGGAACACATAGGATAACAGCTCAGAACACGTAGGATAATAGCTCGGAACACGTAGGATAACAGCTTGGAACACGTAGGATAACAGCTTGGAACACGTAGGATAACAGCTTGGAACACGTAGGATAACAGCTCGGAACACATAGGATAATAGCTCGGAACACAGAGGATAATAGCTCGGAACACGTAGGATAACAGCTCGGAACACATAGGATAACAGCTCAGAACACGTAGGATAATAGCTCGGAACACGTAGGATAATAGCTCGGAACACGTAGGATAACAGCTTGGAACACGTAGGATAACAGCTTGGAACACGTAGGATAACAGCTCGGAACACATAGGATAATAGCTCGGAACACATAGGATAATAGCTCAGAACACGTAGGATAACAGCTCGGAATACATAGGATAACAGCTCGGAACACGTAGTATAACAGCTCAGAATACGTAGGATAATAGCTCGGAACACATAGGATAATAGCTCGGAACACGTAGGATAACAGCTCGGAACACATAGGATAACAGCTCAGAACACGTAGGATAATAGCTCGGAACACAGAGGATAATAGCTTGGAACACGTAGAATAACAGCTCGGAACACGTAGGATAACAGCTTGGAACACGTAGAATAACAGCTCGGAACACGTAGGATAACAGCTCGGAACACATAGGATAACAGCTCAGAACTCGTAGGATAAAAGCTGAGAACTCGTAGGAAACAGCTCAGAACACGTAGGATAATAGCTCGGAACACAGAGGATAATTGCTCGGAACACGTAGGATAACAGCTCGGAACACATAGGATAACAGCTCAGAACACGTAGGATAATAGCTCGGAACACATAGGATAATAGCTCGGAACACGTAGGATAATAGCTCGGAACACATAGGATAATAGCTCGGAACACATAGGATAACAGCTCAGAACACGTAGGATAATAGCTCGGAACACGTAGGATAACAGCTCGGAACACATATGATAACAGCTCGGAACACGTAGGATAACAGCTGAAGCTGAAGAAGAGCTTCAAGATTGAAAAATGAATGGTCTTACCAAAAAAAAGTGATAATGGATAAAAGTAATTTATAAAATGAGCTAAGGTAAGATATGAGCTCATTGCTTATAAAATGAGCTAAGGTAGGATAAGAGCTTATTGCGTGTAAAATGAGCGAAGGTAGGAAAAGAGCTCATTGCTTGTAATAGGAGCTTAGGCAGGATAAGAGCTCATTGCTTGTAAAATGAGCTAAGGTAGGATAAGAGCTCATTGCTTGTAAAATGAGCTAAGGTAGGGTAAAAGCTCATTGCTTGTACAATGAGCTCAGATAGAAAAAGAGCTCATTGCTTGTAAAATGAGTTAATGTAGGATAAGAGCTCATTGCTTTTAAGGTGAGCTAAGGTAGGATAAGAGCTCATTGCTTGTAAGATGAGGTAAGGTAGGATAAGAGCTCATTGCTTGTAAGATGAGCTAGGGTAGGATAAGAGCTCATTGCTTGTAAAATGAGGTAAGGTAGGATAAGAGCTCATTGCTTGTAAAATAAGCTCAAATAGGATATCATCTCACAGCATGTAAAAATAATCAATTAAGGAGCTCGGAGACTGCAGAATGATCTGGTAGGAGAGCAAGGTTTTGCAGCTTAAATCTGAAGTAACGTTACAATCCTTAGCTTGCAAAGTGAGCTTATAAACCTTAACAGGTTTTAGCTTGTAAAATTAACTGGGGTAAGACAGCGTATCCTTAAATTGTAAAATGAACTGACATAGAGGATTTACAAGCTTACAAGCCTACAAGCTTTTAGCTTGTAAATCGAAATGAAGCAGAACAACAAATATTAGCTAGTAATTTGAGCATTGGTGAGTTAAAAGCTTTTTGTTTGCAAAGTTGAGATGAAATATGATAACGAAGCTTTGCTGGTCTACCGAGCTAAGACTAGATAACTGGGCATAGCTTTTAAAGTCACCTGAGACAGAATGACACTTCTCAGTTATTAGGAGCAGACTGTATAGGATAAAAAAAATTAGCTTGTAAAATAAACTTTTGTAAAATAACAGTTTTTGCCAGTAGAATTAGAGGAATTAAAATAACAGGAAAGTCTAATATATCATGTTAGGTGATGTATTCCACAGTCAGTGGGTTTTCTCTGTTTAGGACGCACATAAAATCACATGAGTCAGAAAAGTTTACACACGATTCAGCAATACAAATGTGTACACATGAGTCAGCAACACAGTTGAACACATGAACCAGTTACACACAGGTCGCACATGATTCACTCATACGTGCACATAGAGAAACACATATAAACACATACACACACACACTACAAGGGGATCCGGACAGGCTGCAAGCCTTGACTGACAAATGGCTCCTGGAGTTTAACCCCAGCAAGTGCAAAGTTATGAAGATTGGGGAATGACAAAGGAGACCACAGACGAAGTAGAACCTAAGAGGTCAAAGGCTGCAATACTCACTCAAGGAAAAGGATCTTGGGGTAAGCATCATATCGAGCACATCCCCTCAGGCGCACATTAACCAAATAACTGCTGCAGCATACGGGCGCCTGACAAACCTGAGAATAACCTTTCGTTATCTACGTATGGAGTTATTCACGATACTGTACACCGTGTACGTCAGGTTCATAGTGGAGTATGCGGCACCAGTATGGAACCCACACCTGGTCAAACACGTCAAGAAATTAGAGAAAGTGAAAAGGTTTGCAACAAGACTAGTCCAGAAACTTAGGAGCTTGTCCTACGAGGAGAGGTTAAGGGAACTCAACCTGACAACACTGGAAGACAAGAGGGATAGGGGGGGGGACATGAAAACAACATGTAAACTACTGAGAGGAATTGACAGGGTGGAGAGGGACAGAATATTTCAGAGATGTGACTCAGGAACAAGGGGTCACAACTGGAAGTTGAAAACTCAGATGAGTCACAGGGATATTAGGAAGTATTTCTTCATTCATTGAGTTGTTAGGAAGTGGAACAATCTGGAGAGTGATGTAGTGGAGGCAGGATCCATGCATAGCTTTAAGAAGAGGTATGATAAAGCTCATGGAGCAGGGAGAGAGTGGACCTAGCAATGACCAGTAAAGCGGCGGGGCCAGGAGCTATGAATCGACACCTGCAGCCACAATTAGAGATTAGTGCAAAAGCTAGAGGATCTTTCAGGCATAACAGGAAAGACTGCAATGGATCAGAAAATACTGACAGGGAGGCAACAACGAGTCATAGTACGTGAAGAGGTGTCAGAGTGGGCGCCTATGACTTGCGGGGTTCCACAGGGGTCAGTCCTAAGATCAATGCTGTTTCTGGTATTTGTGAATGGCATACCGGAAGGGATAGACTGAGAAGTGTCCCTGTTTGCAGATGATTTGAAGTTAATGAGGAGAATTAAATCGAATGAGGATCAGACAGAAGTAGAAAGGGAATTGGACAGGCTACAAGCCTTGTCCAGCAACTGGCTCCTGGAATTTAACCCCACCAAATGCAAAGTCATAAAGATCGGGGAAGAGCAAAGAAGACCACAAACAGAGTACAAGCTAGGGGGACAAGGACTGCAAACTTCACTCAAGGAAAAGCATCTTCGGGTGAGTATAATACCGAGCACATCTCCTGAGGCGCACATCATCCACATAACTGCTGCAGCATATTCGCGCCTGGCAAACTAAAATATAGCGGTCCGACACCTCAGTAAGGAATCGTTTAAGACTCTGAACACCATGTATGTCAGGCCCATATTGGAGCATGCAACACCAGTTTGGAACCCACACCTGGTCAAGCACATTTAAAAAAAAAATAGAGAAAGTGCAAAGGTTTGCAACAAAACTAGTCCCGGAGCTAAGGGGAATGTCTTACGAAGGAAGGTTAAGGAAAATCGACCTGACGACACTGGATGGCTGGAGGAATGGGGTGGATATGATAACGACATATAAAATACTGCGGCTAATTGACAAGGTGGACAAAGACAGGATGTTCCAGAGATGGGACACAGCAACAAGGGGTCACAATTAGACGTTGAAGACTCAGAGTTAAAGGGATGCTAGGAAGTATTTCTTCAGTCATGGAGTTGTCAGGAAGTGGAAAAGTCTAAAAAGTGATGTAGTGGAGGCAGGATCCATACATAGTTTTAAGATGAGGTACGCTAAAGCTCATGGAGCAGGGAGAGGACCTAGTAGCGACCAGTGAAGAGGCGGGGCCAGGAGCTATGACTAGACTCCCTGCAACTATAATTAGGCGAGTACAATTAGGCGAGTACACTTGTACAAAAGTGACGTCTAACGGACAGTGAGAGTGGCTCTGTACAAACACACTCCCTCACTCGCTATTTACTAATAATAAACTTCGCCTCTTGCATATTGCCTCCCACGGCACCACTTCAAACAGAATCGACGCAAGGTATATACACCGAGAGGTATATACAGTGTAATACTCCCAGTGTATACACACGTGTATATATACACAAGAGTGTATACGTTAATAATTAACGCCACCTCTCGCATATTATCTCGGATAGTTCTACCTCAGACAGAATCGGTCTTCAGCGAGGGGTGTGGATACCAAGAGAAGTAGATAACGAAAGGTGTACACCCAGGTGTAGACACGGAAAGGTGTAGGCAAAATGTCGACAAGCAAGGTTACACAAAGTTACCAATAAACTTTCGTTACTCAACGATTCGTTCGTTGGGAAAAATAGACTTTCTCATAAAGGTTTACTCAGCTATAATGGCGTTTATATTCACCAATAATCCATACTTTGTACTGGAAACTTTAGGATTGGTAAAATCTCTCATAAGAATAAACAGAGCTTGTCCAGTTCTAATGCAATATTTATATTAGTGTAATCTTTGTTCAAGACTTACTCCAGTTTGGCCATAATAAACTTTACTGCATTATTTACAGGGTATAGACACAACCATTAGTAACTTTCTTATATATATAGGGAGGTACCACCTTTGGAACTGTGCTGGGGACCCTCATCATCAGAGAAAAGAATAAACTTGCTTCAGGGAAAACTCGATATATATATATATATATATATATATATATATATATATATATATATATATATATATATATATATATATATATATATATATATATATTGTGTGTGTAATTTATATTCACAGATTTGACATTAATGACGTTTCAGGGATTAAAGTAATCTTTATGTTAGTGTAGAGGTGATGTGCAACCTTTATTAACCTGTCGTAGATTACTTTAATTACACGGAACATTCAGAAGTCATTAGTGCGTGAGCTTAAAAATCTGCTTATTGTTCTTATATTCTTTTGAAAGCGCTAAATCTGTTAGGATCATATTTAACCTATGGGCAGGATGGCTCCAATTATTGTGATCAAAAGCCCTTCAGCAGCTTCAAGGGTCTCGAGGCAGACCATAGTCACAAGAGACTATGGTCTGGAGGTAAGTTACACAAGGTGTGGCCGAGGCGTCCACCACTTTAAGCTGCTTCCTGCCACCCACCTGGCCACCCCACTAGACCACCCACTTGGCCGCCATACCAGGCCACCCACCTTGCCAGTAACCCTGCCAGTCACTTTGCCTCACTACCTGCCTCACAGTCACCATGCCAGCCATCTTGTCACCCACCAGTTTTTAAAATCACCCTCTCTGCCACCCTCCCTGCTATCCACTCTGCCTTCTTACACAATGATAAACCACCGGATAGCCAGGAGAACCTGGTAGCCTCACCTCCAATTTATTTACCTGGTTTACTTTGTGGACCTGCCTCTCTCTGTTCGTCTCCCTGTACCTCTACCGATACGTCTCCACGTACATCTCTTGGTATTTAACATATGACTGGAGGAACTCTGTAGCGGGCCTACTGGCCCATACAAGGCATGTCCTTATCAAAATTCCCCATTTCCTCCCAATCTCTTCCCAAAGCTACTCTATAATTTTCTTCAGTACCTCAGGTACTAATTATTCTGGTACATCTTCTGGTTTCTCTTCTAGTATATCTGATATGTCTCCCAGTACCTCTCCAGGTACTTTTCCACGATCCCCTAACAGTACCTTTCTGTCCTCCGGTACTTACCTCAGTGCAGTATGCGCCCAGTGCAACTAGCGGGTATTCTTGGCAGAGGTAGCTCATTCATCGTTCACTTATCGAGCATATATCTTGTATTTGTCGCAAACCATGCTAAAAACTACTACCAGGCATGCCCTCTTGCCAGCTAGAAGCACAGTTACCCATTGTCTCCTAGCGTGAGTCGTCTACCCTAGAACCAGTGAGGTTAGCTAAGCAGGTGTTGGAGCCTTCTGGCCTGAGGGAGATTTCCTCACCACTAGAAAAACCTCAGTTCATACACATTTGAATCTCTGGCCGGTTAACACCATACTCAGATCCGTCTCAGTATGGGTGTGTTATCTTTGTTATAGTAGAGTGGTTAACGCACTGGCCAGTGAGCTTTAGGGCTCACTTGCATGGGTTCAATCCCCACACGTTCCCTAATCTGTGTGCAATCGTGTTATTACTATTTCGTGAGTCAGAGAGAGTTTTTATTTTCACTCTCTCCACTGGACCATATGTTTTGTACAAAGGTTCTAGTGGTGGGAATACATGTTTACCCGAAACTCTTTTTCTGTGTACACTTAACTTCACATTCTTTTTATTGCTCTCTGATTGCGGTAAATATTTACCGCAAAAGTACCTGGAATCATGATATGGAACCCAGTCTTGTATTTGTTGTTTGTCGAAGTTCTTCGCTGCTGAAGAGCAACATACATGGGGCAACACCAGGAGTCTTTATTGATGAAACTTTTCGTTGATAAAGATTCTTACTCATGCCCATGTGTCTTACTCTTCAGAGTGTAGACAATATTCAAGAGGACCCCACATATACAGCAAGTGTTCCACCTGACGATCACGGTGGGTAGAACATAGTGAACAATGGCTCAGTTTGAAGCCACCGAAAACGTAGAACACCGAAAAGAAGGTACGGTATAAGCGGGGCCCTCCGGTATATCATTTGTAAGATGCACTAGCCAAACGCTTATTGGCATTAATTACTTTGTATCATCTCCAAAATTTATTGCTTCAGCGGGTTTAGTAGATTGCTCATTCTGCTGTTATATGGTATACGAGATTAACAATACCTGAGCAGCTTCGTGAATTAATATGAAGCAGACTACTGTCAAGCCCAGCAATACTTGTTAATATATTTCCAATTAGCGTGTCTGATAATGTGCACGCAGCGCGTAACGGTATTCGCTTACCCCATCCCCCCCCCCCCCCGGCTCCTTACAGGTAATGGTGATCACACCGCTGGTCATTTGTCTGGTAATATGCCCATTGGGGACTACAGGCTCTTGGAAAATATTAAAGTACGTGATACCTGGTATCTCGCCTAGTTCCACTTTTATTGCTTCCTCTAGAGCCTCTATTAGTTATACATCCCCATACCTGTTCTGTAACTCTTTCTCGCTCATGTATTTCCTCTATGCCTCACATGTACCTCTCCTGGTATCTCTCTTGGTACCTCTTCCAGTATCTCTCTTGGTACCTTTCCCGGTATCTCTCTTCGTACCTCTCCCGTTATCTTTCTTAGTACCTCTACCGGTATTTTTCTTGGTACCTCCCCGGTATCTCTCTTGGTACCTCTCCAGGTATCTCTATTGGTACCTCTCCCGATATCTCCCTTGGTACCTCCCCCGGTATCTTTCTTGGTACCTCTCCAGGTGTCTCTCTTGGTACCTCTCCAGGTATCTCTCTTGGTACCTCTCCAGGTATCACTCTTGATACTTCTCCAGGTATCACTCTTGGTACCTCTCCAGGTATCTTTTTTGGTACCTCTCCTGGTATCTCTCATGGTACCTCAGTGTCTCTCTTGGTAACTCTCCCGATATCTTTCTCAGACGCTTTCACCCAAATACCCAACATTGACCCGTTATATGGTAAACTGTTTGGAAAATGATCCCTCGGTATAGCAGCGGGTAATGGCGCCTCTGCAAATTGGTTTCTGGCTTCCGTACACCAGTGTACCAATATACATGAGAATACACCAGAATTTACTGGCACACCAGTATTCCAGTAAAGAGGCCATCAACACTAGGGTACACCATAATGTTTATATCTCGGTGTTCTTGAAAACACCATCTCCAGTTTATTATAATAAACTGAAGATGGTGTTTTAATGGAGAGTGAAGGATAGTGAAGTGAGGATGGATAGTGAGAGATATGAAGTAGTGGATTTGGGTGAGAGATAAGGGTGAGAGATGGGGTACTCCGAATTAGGGGGATGAGATATTAGGGTAAGAGTTAGGCAGCTAAGTATGATGGTATGTGATGGTGGTGAGGGATGGAGAGGTGAGAGACTGGATGATGTGCGAGGGATAGAGGAAGGGAAAGGTGAGACACTGGATGATGTACGAGGGATAGAGGAAGGAGGAAAGGTTTGAGCAATGTATATTTTTCAGTTTCTTTATATCTCTATGTTGGACCTGGATAGGTTGTTACGATGGTCGAAGGCGTGGAAGGGACGGTGTAGTGGTCGGTTACGTGACTAGGTTAGCGCAGAGTTCGGAGGCGTGGCAACAGTAGTAGCAAAGTGATAATGGTGGTAGTACTAACAACAGAGGTTGTCTGAATGAAAGAATTCAATCTTTAATGCCATCTTCACCATTCATGTCCGTAATTATTTTTATAATTATTGCACAATCACTGTTTCCAACCAGAGTGCGGCTGGAGACAGTGGAGATTGGGGAGAGGTCCTTTAGCTCTACTATCAATATCTCAACTTTTTTAGACTAAGGGGTTGCTAGTCAACAGTGGGTCCTCATCAGCAGGCTACCTCAGGAAAGACTAGGAGGTCTTCCATAATATCTTTCCCATATACACCATCTGTTTCCCTTCCACCGTTGCTGTCAGCCAGGTATGAGCTGTACCCCTTCCACCGTTGCTGTCAGCCAGGTATGAGCTGTACCCCTTCCACCGTTGAGGTCAGCCAGGTATGAGCTGTACCCCTTCCACCGTTGCTGTCAGCCAGGTATGAGCTGTGCACACAGCGAGTGCCTCCGTGCTATCATCCCCGGGAACACAGCCTCTCATCAGCGACCAGCAGTGAGCACTGAAATTAGCTTCAGAGGCTCAAACGACATCCTTTTGTTGTTAGTGTAGCGTATGAATGCTCCGAATTATGAAGATTAGAAGATATTAACAAGGGTGGGTTTTTTTTTTATCTGCTATGCAAGTCATGGTCGGCAGCCATGACTGGAGAAACCGCATTACTAAAAATCATGTGACTGGATGAACCCTGTGACTGGATGTACAGTGTAACTGGATGAGAAGTAGATTTGCTATTGTTGCGTCACTGACATCTTATCTAGAATGGGTGACGAGTGTTTATCACAGGAATATCGACTATTGTGTGAATGACTACTAGCTACTTTTATTAAGCTTTGTATTGGGTAAAATCGTTTTGGTGTTGGTAGTGAGCATCTCACTGACTGATATCCTCTAGTTAAAGATAACAACCTTCTTATTGGCTGCTGGGATCATCTTGCTTAGTGAGCAGCAGGTATTTTGTTGGCTAGAAAAACAATGTGCTCGAAAACCCTTTATGTACAATATTTCACCCACAAAGGAGGCTTTATCAGGTTCATAGAGACCATATCACGTACTTCATCTTATAGAGCAGACAGTGAAATCATTGTCGTCAGGGTAAATAGCAAGAGGAGCACTGTAGTAAGGCCACCTACCCATACAATAATAATAATATAATATCTTTATTTTCTACAAGTACATGTACAAGGTATACAGGCCTAGCTGACATCAATGACATACTACTATATAGAAAGCCGCTTGTTATGCTGAGCATTTCGGGCAAATTAGGTCAGTTATGTCCCAGGATGCGACCCACACCAGTCGACTAACACCCAGGTTCCCATTTTAAACTAATGGGTGAACAGTGACAGCAGGTGTTTTATGGAAACACGTCCCTAATGTTGTCCAGCCGTACCGACGGAGATTCGAACTCCGGACCTCAGTGTGTGAGCTGAGTGCGCTAACGATCGAGCTACGGGACACAACTGAAACAAGGCACAAGAACGAGAGAAACCAAAGGTAGATCAGATGAAAAAAAAGAATAGATGAGCACTTCAGCAGGTCTACTGATCTATGTTAGGACAGTAAGCCTATAGCTTGAGGCACAGAAGCAACTATGATTACGTTGGTCAATTTTATGAAAAAGTAGCTTTGTTCCGTGTTATAAGATGCCATTTCGAGTTACTGTAACATGTTTTCATTATTGCTGTAAATAAATAGTTCAAAGAATAGACAAGTTGATAAATTACACATATGCAACACTTGGTGTTGCATGTGTCTAATTCATCATTATTAGTGCTGTCACTCTTGCAATCATTTTTATAATTACAGGAGTGACATCACTAACAATACCGTGACTGGAACAAAACACCAAATAACCCGCAATAGAAGAGAGAAGCTTACGACGGCGTTTCTGTCCATCTTGGACCATTTAAAAATGGTGACTTTTTAAATGTCCAAGATGGCCCGAAACGTAGACGTAAGCTTCACTCTTCTATGTGCGGGTTATTTGTGTTATGCTCCTGAAAGAATGTAAACAAAGTTTCAGCTGCTTCCCTAATGTAACTCTTAAAACACTCCGTTCTATGGGAATATATTATCTCTAATTGATCCTGAAATTTCTATGATTGTGATAAGTAAGACACAAGTGCAACAACTGGGTATTTTTATTGTTGAGACGTTTCGCCCGCGCGGTAGTGTTCATCATTCAAATACAGAGGAGAATGGATTGTAGGCAGCAGGAGTAGTAGCGTTGTGAAAATGATGGAATCAGCCCATCAACCTTGGAGAAATAGTTTGAGGGGGTCAGTCCCTCAGCCCGGATGGGGACAGAGTAAATTGTATTTGAATAGCTAACTGTCATATCCTGTCTGGCTCCTAGGGGGTGGTGTATATGTATAAAGCTTAACGTCTACAGGAAAAGATGACATGAAGTGGAAATTTAATGCAAATAATTTTTTTTTCACATGTTCTTGCTCGGTGTCTAGAAATTCCTCATCGGAGAATCAGAGAGCAAGTAGAAAGAAGCATATAACTCTTTTAGTAGTGGTAATATGAGTGTCAGATCATCTTTAACATTTTAAGGGTCATCTACCTAGATTAAACGTTCATCTGAGAAAAGCAGATAAGTTGATTTTTGAAGTTCATGGAGTCGACCCATCTCGCTATCATTAACAGTAGAGATGTTTTAACACTCACTATAATCTCAAAATTAGGAAAGCGCTATTATCAGCTTCCTCTTTTGCACTCTCTAAAACAGATGCAAAGAATTTTGACATGCCGAGCAGAGATATATCGAGAAAATCTTTGCTAGCTTAAAATTTTTGCCTTAATTTTTTTCCTGTAGATATACAACCGAGTAAGGGGGAAATTAGAAACTGAATGTAGGTTCATTCTACCCATCAAAGTCACGGCGAACACAATTTAAATGTGCTCAGCATATTCAAAATGAGCCTTCTATTTATCCGCTTACTTTTGTGGCTTGAATCTACAACTTCCCGTTCGGACAACGTGATAAATACATTGGAGAAACTGGGCAGAACCTGTCAACCAGGCTTAGTGAACACAAGTACACGTGTAGTGAGGATAACAAAAAGAGTGATTGCACGTGTACAAGGATAGTGAAGGCCATTTCACGAACGGCCTTTTGTTGAAAAGAATGCAGGTAGCTATAGCATCTCCTCCACCCTAGCTTCCACGAGGCGTGAGCCTGATTTAAGCTGGCTTACCTCACCTCTTACCTCTGCTTCATACAAACTGTATTTCATGTAACCCATGTATCATTGGAGTGAACACTGTCTCAGGACCAAAACGTTTCTCTGTTTATGTGATGTGAACACATTCTCTTCCACAACTTGTAGTAGTTATTTTGACCTTCAGTCTTGATAAAAATACAGCATAAGCATGGATATTATGCAAATATGCTGAAGACAGAATTTAAGTGTTTTCCACTAATCTATTATCAAGACTGATGGTATGATTACCTCAAACTACGTCACATTTACCACTTTTTTCTCTGCTGGACTGATGAAGCCACTTGCTGGTGCAACCATTTTACAATAAAGATTCACACAAATATACTTTTGCCATGAAGATGTACAACCGTGTCTTTCAATACAAATAATGCTAGCTTAGGGCACTGAACTCTCAGTTCTTCTCATACCATAGGATAATGTAGTTCACTTAGCAGGCACACACAGTGCCTCTGCTCCTTCTGTCTGGCCCCACATAGAGATGTCTGATCCCACTGACTTTAAGGTATCTAGTTCACTTAGAAGTCTCTTTACCTCCTACTTGGTTGTGTGTATTGTATTAAATGCTACTGTCATTTTTTAAGAAAATTACTGAAAAAAAGTGGAGATGGTTTGAAGCCTCGACTAGCGGACTCGCCAACACTTTGCCTAGATAAATCGTTCACAGGAAATCTAACATGGGCCAGTAGCCCTACAAGAGTGCTCCTCTGTTAAGTCTTTGCTCCTCACACCTTTATTGTACCTATCATAAGTCAGTGAGCTCAGTGCACTACTGCTGTTTTTTTTTATATTATCTGTCTTGTTTATCCTAGCTTCACTAACCTCACTTGCTGTATGTTAAAATGTGATAAGTTCTCTCTTGTTGAAAAACAAATATAAAAACTTGCCATTCCTGTTGTGTCTTTTTCTCTTTGTCGGTTTGTTGCCTATACGGACATTATTTTTTTTTTCGCCTAGATCCTTTTGCTGCATAAGCAAGCTTCTCTGTCGAGATCTTGGTGTGGGTAGCAAATTTATCTGTTGAGATTGTCTTGGTTGTTTGTGTAGCAAGCTTCTTATCAGGTGCGATCCTTATGCTGTGTGTAGCAAGCTTCTTATTAGGTGCGATCCTTATGCTGTGTGTAGCAAGCTTCTTATTAGGTGCGATCCTTATGCTGTGTGTAGCAAGCTTCTTATTAGGTGCGATCCTTATGCTGTGTGTAGCAAGCTTCTTATTAGGTGCGATCCTTATGCTGTGTGTAGCAAGCTTCTTATTAGGTGCGATCCTTATGCTGTGTGTAGCAAGCTTCTTATTAGGTGCGATCCTTATGCTGTGTGTAGCAAGCTTCTTATTAGGTGCGATCCTTATGCTGTGTGTAGCAAGCTTCTTATTAGGTGCGATCCTTTTGCTGTGTGTAGCAAGCTTCTTATTGGCTCCGAGTGATTATCTCTCTATCAAGCATATTAGCTGGTATACTGTTGAGTACCTGGAGGAGTTTATATTACATCCCTTCCTCACCTCTCACATTCCTTCATCCTTCCTCGTCACTCATCTTTCTCCCTCTTCATTCATCTTTCTCCCTCTTCACCTCCCTCTATCCTCATCTCTCAGTCACTCATTACCTCTCACATTTATCCCTCCTTACCCTTCCACCTCTTCTATAACCTGCCTTCCTTTCTTCAATTCTCAATTTCCTATTTCCTTATCTCTTCTCTCATCGCATTTCATCCTTTTTCTTTATCTCTCTCCCTCCCCACGCCGTACCTTCGTCATCACTCTCTTACCTATCTCCTCCCTCCTTGCCATTCACCTGCTCCCCTCTTACCTTCTCTCCCCCCACCCTCTTCAACCTTTCCTCCCCTCTCTTCATATACCTCACCTCCCGGTATCATTACCATATATCATTATTCTTGCTTATTTCGTCGCCTTCTCTCACTCTCTTCCTCCCTCCTTATCTCTTTCTTTCCTTCCTTCTCACTAAATCCTACCCATCCTCCTCACCCCTTCCCTTTCTACCCTACTTTCATTCCTCCTCACTATTAACTTCCTTCCATCCCTCTTCACTCATTAGTTCTCTTCTCTCTCTCTCTCTCTCTCTCTCTCTCTCTCTCTCTCTCTCTCTCTCTCTCTCTCTCTCTCTCTCTCTCTCTCTCTCTCTCTTTCTCTCTTCTCTCTTTCTCTCTCTCTCTCTCTTCTCTCTCTCTCTTCTCTCTCTCTCTTCTTCTCTCTCTCTCTCTCCCTTTCTCTCTCTCTCTCTCTCTCTTCTTTTCTCTCCTCTCTCTCTCTCTCTCTTTTCTCCCTCTCTCTCTCTCATATCTCTTTTCTATCCTGCAATCTCTCTCTCCTCATGTCTCCCTGTGTTTCTATATTCATACATTTTACTATCCATGTGCTACAGCTCTCCTTCCATGCACCCATGTGGTACAAACTATCTTACTATCCCATGTGCTACAGCCTCCCTTCCCATGCACCCCATGTGGTACAACCTCCTTACCCTCCTTCACACCCCATGTGGTACAACCTCCCATCTTTTACACCCCATGTGGTACAGCCTCCCATCCCATACACCCCATGTGGTACAGCCTACCATCCCTTACACCCCATGTGGTACAGCCTACCATCCCTTACACCCCATGTGGTACAGCCTACCATCCCTTACACCCATGTGGACAGCCATACCTCTCATCACCCAGTGTACCTACCATCCTACACCCACTGTACAGCTACTATCCTCACCCCAGTTGCTAGAGCGTATTCATCCCCATTACAAATAAACATGTTTTGGTCTACCATTGTAGTAATAAACTGTCGGAAGGATCTTCCGGGGAAATTGCTACAAAGAAAAGTGCGCTCCTGCAAATCCCTCTTTTCCCCAAAGTAAGATCACTCTTTAGAAGTAGCCCACTGGAATTTGCACTCTTGATAATCGCCCCACGGAAGAAGAAATGTCTTTCCCTGGGCACGCGGCGCCCTTTTTTCGGGGGAGTCGGGTTCCAGACGGAGGTTGATCTTGGAAATAGGTCTACCGCACGATGGGGGCGCAGCACTATCCTCCTGTGGTCTCCACGCAGAGGTAGGTCTAGGAGGTCGAACTAGCACAATACACCTCCATACGCAGCCCTAAACCCCTCCACACGCAGCCCTAAACCTCTGCACACGCACACCCCACACACACACACAACACACACACCACACTCATCTGAGTTTTCTTTGATTTTATCTTAATGGTTCTTGTTATTATTGCTTTTCCTTTCATATCCATGGGGAAGTGGAATAAGAATCTTTCCTCCGTAATCCATGCGTGTTGTAAAAGTCAACTAAAATGCCACCACCACACTCAGCCCCCACACACCACCACACTCAGCCCCCACACACCACCACACTCAGCCCCACACACCACCACACTCAGCCCCACACACCACCACACTCAGCCCCCACACACCACCACACTCAGCCCCCACACACCACCACACTCAGCCCCCACACACCACCTCACTCAACCCCCACACACCATCTATCTGACGTTAGGCGTATGCTGCAAGAGTTTGGTAGAGGTTAATGAGAGTTTGGTTGAGTTTGGAAAAGATTTGGGAGGCGGGTCACTGTCTAGTTATTCTTTCAGTCGCTCACACTGTCACAGCAGCTTGCAGCAGATGGGGAAGTTAGAGAATAAAACACATTAACAAACTCTCATGTACGCATTCATACCTTCACACACGCATGAGCGACAGGGACATATGCACGAAAAACACAAATACACACACCTCTATGCAAATATGTACACAGGAAAAGCCTCGACCCTAGGGAACCTCTGTGAGTACTTTCTCCTCTCTCTCTCTCTCTCTCTCTCTCTCTCTCTCTCTCTCTCTCTCTCTCCTCTCTCTACCACACACACACACACACACATATATATATATATATATATATATATATATATATATATATATGTGTGAGAGAGAGAGAGGGAGAAAGTACTCACAGAGGTAGTAGGTTGGTAGACAGCAACCACCCAGGCAGGTACTACCGTCCTGCCAAGTGAGTGTAAAACGAAAGCCTGTAATTGTTTTACATGATGGTAGGATTGCTGGTGTCTTTTTTCTGTCTCATAAACATGCAAGATTTCAGGTACGTCTTGTTACTTCTACTTACACTTAGGTCACACTACACATTCATGTACAAGCATATATATATATATACACATCCCTCTGGGTTTTCTTCTATTTCCTTACTAGTTCTTGTTCTTATTTCCTCTTATCTCCATGGGGAAGTGGAACAGAATTCTTCCTCCGTAAGCCATGCGTGTCGTAAGAGGCGACTAACATGCCGAGAACAAGGGGCTAGTAACCCCTTCTCCTGTATACATTACTAAAGGTAAAATGAGAAACTTTTGTTTTTCTCTTTGGGCCACCCCGCCTTGGTGGGAAACGGCCGATTTGTTGAAAGAAGAAATATATATATATATATATATATATATATATATATATATATATATATATATAATGTCATCCGAATAGGTAAAAATCGGCCAATTAGCAAGATCTCATTATAAAATTAAGTTCTTTCTAAAATTTTCTCTTATACGTTTAAAGATATATTTTTTTCATTTATTTTAATGTAAAAATTAATTATTTTGTACCAAAAGAACCTTAGAAAACTTACCTAACCTTATTATAACAAGCGCAATTTAATTTAGCCTACTCCAACTAAATATATTTTAGATAAGTTTAAAATAACTTAATAAACAAATAAAATGAAATATATTTATTTCGTTAGGTTCAGAATGATTTTTTTCGAAATTATTGCATGCACAAATTTTCGCTTGCCTTATTCGGCAAGAAGATAGTTGCTATTTAAGCTAAAATCGCAAGTTTTACCTATTCGGCACAACATATACATACGTATATATAGCCAAACCCACCCCCATCCCAGATTCCTGAGTCTACCCTCCCTCATGTATACACAAACCACCACAGTTGTGTTAAACTACGTAATATTACTTAAAAGCGACAAGGCACTGTCATTAGACTGAGAACTTCTGCTACTACAGTCATGTAGTGTCTTAGAAATATCAAATCTCTTGTATTTGACTCACTTCAAGCATCAAGCAGGCAAATAAGACGCACTACAAGCTCACCTTAGGTAGGATGTTAAATATATAAGGTTTACTTTACGCCAAATGTATTTGTACAAAACCTCTTTTCAGAATGTCTTCCAACGAAACTGCCTAAGTTATTTCTATTTTTTATTATCAGTGTTACTCTTTAATCAAAGCATCATTACCATAACGTTTACAATAAAAGCCTAATATTATCTGTAATTATCCGCTAATTCAACTGCTATCAGCGTATGAAAAAATACTCAGTTCTCTGGAAAAAAAAAATCCATGCAAAGAAAATGTGTTTTTGTTTGAATCATATTTGTTGGCAAATAGGCAGATGCCTAACATTATATTTGTTCCATTAAAAACATTGCTGGTGATATTAGCCAATAAGGCACTGATTGAATTTAATATTGCATCCAGATGGGACATAACATTCAGAAATATACTATTGGGATTTCAGCCATAATGAATTACTTTAACCCAAAATAATTTTTGGGAACGAATTTATATTGAGAAAAGTTCTCAGTGCTGGACTAGTGAAGCAGACTTACTTTATTTAGATGAGTAAAGATAACCTAGCTTAGGTGATTAAAGTTAGCCTAGTTTAGTTAGATGACCGAGGTTAATCTTGTTTATTTACATGAATAAAGTTAACCTAGTTTATTTACATGAATAAAATTAACAGTTTATTTAGATGAATAAAGTTAACATAGCTTATTTGCATGAATAACGTTAACCTAGTTTACTGAGATGAATGAAATTAGCTTTAATTATTTAATAAGGTTAGCCTATTTAATTTAGATAACTAGTGGTGAATGAAGGCAACATAGTTTAGATGAAAGTTTACCTAGTTCAGATTCATGAAAATAGTTAACCTGAATACAGATGTTTTGTTGAAACAATAAGCTTTGTCAGATCGTATGAAAAATGCTTGGAAAAACATACAATATAAAGAGTAGTAATGCAGGTATAAGGAGAGGGTGAGCAAGACTCATTCAGGATCCAGGAGAGACAAAAGGAGCTAAAAGCGATTAGTGAAATTGAAAGAAATTCGAAATTTCTTTTCATATGCCAAAAACAAGGCAAAAACCACATCTAGTATAGCGCCCCTGCTCAGACAAGACAGATCCTACACAGATGACAACAAAGAAATGAGTGAGATACTGAAATCTCAATATGACTGTGTTCAGCGAGCCACTAATAATTCTAAAGATAGACATTCCAAATAATTTTTTCAAGAATGAGCCTCAAAACCCTGTCAATGTATGCCAAATTTCTGATATAACCCTAACTCCACTAGACTTTGAGAAAACCATTGACAACATGCCCAAGCACTCAGCCCCAGGCCCAGACTCAAGGAACTCTGTGTTCATTAAGAACTGCAAGAAACCCCTCTCACGGGCCCTAAGTATGCTATGGAGAAGGAACATAGACGCAGGTGAGATTCCACAGTCACTAAAAAGAACGGATATAGCCCCACTCCATAAAGGTGGCACCAAAGCAATAGCTAAGAACTATAGATCGCTTGCTTTAACGTCCCACATAAAAATCTTTGTAAGAGTTCTTAGAAGCAGGATTGCAAACCACTTGGACTCCCATTAGTTGCACAATCCAGGGCAACATAGGTTCAGAGCAGGTCGCTCCTGCGTCTCGTAACTAATGGTCCACTATGATATTCTCTTGGGTGCACTTGAAAACAAACAGAATGCAGATGTAGTATACAGAGATTTTGCAAAAATCTTTGACAAGTATGATCATGGTGTAATAGCACACAAAATGCGTGCTAAAGGGATAACTGGCAAAGTAGGCAGATGGATCTTCAACTTTCTAACAAATCGAACACTAAAAGTAGTGGTAAACAAAGTTAAATCGGAAGCTGCCATAGTGAAGAGCTCTGTTCCACAAGACACAGTACTCGCCCCTATCCTGTTCCTCATTCTCATATCAGACATAGGCAGAGATATAAACCATAGCATCGTATCATCCTTTGCAGACGATACTAGGATCTGCATGAGAGTTTCATCCATTGAGGACACGGCAAATCTCCAAGAAGATATAAACCAAGTTTTCCAATGGGCAACGGAGAACAATATGATGTTCAATGAAGACAAATTCCAACTACTCCGTTATGGAAAACTGGAGGAAATAATAGCTAGAACTGAGTATAGTACAAGCTCTAATCACACAACAGAGCGGGAAAGTAATGTGAAGGACCTAGGTGTGATAATGTCTGAGGATCTCACTTTCAAGGATGACAACAGTGCCACTATAACATCTGCGAAGAAACTGATAGGATGGATAGTGAGAACATTCAAGACAAGAGATGCCAAGCCAATGATGATCCTTTTTAAATCACTCGTTCTCTCTAGGCTGGAATACTGCTGTACACTAACATCTCCATTCAAGGCAGGTGAAATTGCAGATCTAGAGAATGTACAGAGAACCTTTACTGCACATAAAAGTTCCATCAAACACCTTAACTACTGGGAACGCTTGGAAGTACTCGACTTGTACTCACTGGAGCGCAGACGAGAGATATGCTTCATAATCTACACCTGGAAGATCCTAGAGGGAATGGTCCCTAATCTGCACACAAAAATCCCTCCCTTAGAAAGCAAAAGACTCTGCAGGCGATGCAACATACCCCCAATGAAAAGTAGGGGCGCCATTAGTACACTAAGAGAAAATACAATAAGTGTTCGTGGCCCAAGACTGTTCAACAGCCTCCCACCAGCCATAAGGGGAATTATCAATGGACCCCTGGTTGTCTTCAAGAGGGAGCTGGACAGATACATAAAGTCAGTGCTGGATCAGCCAGACTGTAGTAATTGCCTCGTTGATCAGGCCCTGATCCACCAGGAGGCCTGGTCATGGAACGGGCCGCGGGGGCGTTGATCCCCGGAATACCTTCCAGGTAGACTCCAGGTTGACTCCAGGTAGGCCATATATGTCAGTTCACCCAGTTGACCAGTGCTTATTGTGCTAAATAGGGATGATTCTAGGCACTATCATGTGTTTATCTTTACTTGAAATAACTAGTTTGGTTTCAGCCCATTTCATGAGTTAAAGATGTATGCTACGATGATTAGTAGATGCACGCAAATATATTTTAGACAAATCAGAAGCATTAATGATCTTCATAGCATGAGTCTAAGTCCTTAGTCGTTTCATTTGCACATTGTCGCAGCCACACAGGGAATGGTTTAAACCCCTGCCTTACTTTCTACCTTGAAGGGGTTACCGTCGCAGTGGCTCTAGTGATTTCTCAGAGTGGAAAATGAGGCGACATTAAGGCTGGCCTTTAGGGAAGGTCTAGCAGCGTAGTCTGGAACAGTGAAAGTGGGAATAATGAAGAGCCTTTTATTACTTTTCTCTGTCCTATGAGTACTAAGCATGTTAGCACAACTTCTGCAGTCTTGTATGAAGGTAATAATTTGGAGAAGATTTCAGTAATGTTGTAATATTCGACTTCCAAAATTGATACTCTATATTCTCTGTGAAAAAATCCTATGATCACACCTCTTTTATTCTTAGAGTTGTATTGAGATAAGAATTAACTGAAGTTATTCATTTTAGAGGGTTTATTGAAGACTTTAAAGCCAGGGAATGTTGGATGACTTGCAGATTAAAACTTCTAGGAGTGTAAACCAAATAGAAGGCTCAGTATCATTCAGGTTGATGTGGAATGCACGAAGGTTTGGTCATTTAGGGAAAATGATGAGTATATCGTCTACATACCTCATCCATGAGTCACTGGCAAGGATGATGCTTCGAACTCTTTCTGCTCTATGTAAATGTTGATACGCACCGCATGAATGGGTGAGCCCATGGCTATTCCAAATGGTTGGATGTTGAGGGCTTCATTAAAAGTCCTTACAAGTTAAAGGTCACTCTGTATCGTCGAACGCTGATAGTCTGGTCGTTAGTTTCTATGAAATGGGGATGCAACAGGTTAGATCAGGATGCTTTTTATTTCTAAAGTTTGTACTACAAATATCAGGTCGGTCCATTGTTTTGCATCGGCTGTTGCTGCGAAGGGTGACAAAGTTTCCAGTTAATCACGATTTGTTGTACAATGACCTTTAACATGCAATTGCAGATGTGCTCAGCAGCGTTCTTTTAGTGGGATGGAATGTGAAGGGCCTGCCTAGAATGGGCCAACAGGCCTGCTGCAGTGTTCCTCCTTTCTTATGTTCTTATGTTCTTATAACGCTACGCTGTATGAGACTTAACTTTCTGGCTCTAAAAATAGTGTCTTGAGTACGGCCAACAACTAATAAATGTTATTACAAGTGTGTGGTTGGTCTAGAGTAGATTAACGAAGCGCTTTTTATTCTAAGTAGTCAATGAAAATGTTAAATAAGCTGTATGTTGAAGTATGGCGTAGCCGATACTTGGTTAAAATATATATACACTGTACGATATAATGTAGGGAAAAGACACAGTGAGTATATCACTGGCTACCACAAAGGTTAAGGAGCTATCATCTTTACATACAGAAAATGGTGGATATTCTTATCGACCGTAATGAATATTTTTCCATCTTCACCATTGATTTAAAAAAAAATCGCAAGGAGCAAGTGAAACAACTTACTTATCTGTATCCTACAAACGCATACGGTCCATCGCCTCAGGCATACGCAGGGCCCTTCACAAATTAGATGGAATCTTAGCCAAATCCTTATACAAACACTAGGAAGAATTATTGGTGCACATTTGAAACGCTCCGGTGGTGTACTTTCCAGAATAGAATACAGCCAATTAGAAATAAGAAATATGCCATTCTAAATGTTGTTTCTCCAATTCACCTGAGTACTTAGCAACCCGGCAATCAACGTTCTCTACAGACAAATAACAAACGATACAGAGTAACCCTTACCCAGTCAGGACTTCACTGATTAACTAGAACTATGTTCTATCTTAGTGTTTTAATAATGCTCTCAACAAATAACATTTTGCAAATGCTATGGATTCTCCCAATAGTACGCGGACTGCCAAAATTTGCATGAAGTACTTGGAGGCTCAGATGTGAAACATTATATCTGAAAGTGTCTCTTGGATGAGAAATAAAGGAAAGGACTAATCATCGCCTCTAAACGACTTAACCTTCATGCTCTCTAGAATAACCTGAATAACACACAACGTTTTATTCAATTTACACTTGTAGAGAAAAACATTGATAGCCTTTCTTTTGTGGACTTCTTAAATCTGCCAACACTCTTTTTCAGGGTCTACATAAACTCCACTACATAAATACACTGATCCGTTTCTGGTCCTCCCATAACTTGATGAATGAGAGAGGTGTGCTAATAGATTTTATTTTCTTAGAGTATACAGAGCATTCTACCTATATTTCTGAGAAGACGATTGTTACAACATTGACGCAATCTTTAAACTGCAGTTACCTAATAAGAAGTTCTGCTAAGGTGCTAAACACTCCTAAGACAGAGAAAGGTAGGTGGTAATATGTTTCACATCTTTCACACTGCCACTCTTTCTCTAAACTTCTTAACAAGGCCAAGCTCAGTGTCGCCATTATCATATCTACCACTGTCAGAGACATCACGAGGGTTCACGACGGTGCTTCAAGAAAAAGAGGCAAAACTATGGTTTATATTAAAACGTGTTGTAGCTGCCACAATGTTTAAGTCTGCAAGACAGCTAGGGTCCTAGACACATGTACTGGGGCGCACACATAGGCCAGTTGAACTATCAACACCTCATGTAATAGCTCAGGTAAAATTAGAATTAGTTATTTCAGAAGAAAACAGACAAACGGCAGTGCTTGGAGTCACCCTTAGCACTTTAAACACCGTCGTACAAAACTTGGGACAGCTTTTCCATCGCCAAACCTCTTGTCCACCTGCGTGACCTAACGTAAAGGAATAATTCATCGATGTCCTGACCCTCTCCAGTCACACTGATGCTTTATATATTTTGCATGCTGAATCAAATATTGTCTTTATGATCTGATAAAATTTGGAGTGAACATGAAACGCCACTGATTAACAAAGTTTCCATACTTCTTTTGAGTCTTCTAATTATAAAGCTTATATGTCTTGGATTAACATTGTTCTCTTTAGCTGTGTAAGATTAACATAATTAGTAAGATTAACATAATTAGATACGGAAGCTCAATCTAGTTGAGTGAAACTGAGTTAGATAAGAAAATAAGTCTAGTTAAATTAGAAAACTAAAATTAACTAAGATAAAAATGAGAATGTGAAACATATGTAATTTTCTGTTACTTTACAACCTGTCAGGTGATGATCACTGAGAATTATTTTCAAGTATGTGAAGAATGGTGAAATTTATTTTTTTCCGCCCAAAACACTCGAATCCAACAACTTAAGAGAACTGTTCGACCCAAAATAATTGAATTAATCGACAAAAATAATATCTTCTCGATAAAAGCAACCCACTTTTTCAACCCAAAATAACCAAAATCTTCAATCATAATATCCAGTCCAGCCAACACAAAATATCCGAATCAATCATCTCGAAATAACTGAGCCCGCCTATCCAAAATAACTAATCCCGTTCCCAAAAAAAATCCAATCCGTCAACCCAAAATAAGCGACCCCAGATGCCTTCAAATTCCCAATTTATTAGCGCCACATTAAGTGAGGAAGCCAAACAAAATAGTTTAAGAACACAGAATGTCTTCATGCTGCATAAGACAAGCCAGAACACACTAACTTCTTTTCTGTGACTTCCTTTCCTGTTTCCACCGAGGCCTGGTCATGGACCCCCAAATCCTCCTCCAGGAAATACTCCAGTTATACCGACAATACTGCCAGCCAAATGAATTCCAAAATATTTATGATATCCTCTCAAAACCTTGATTACAAATGAGCGTAACAGCAGTATGAAACACTACTTCACACATCAGTGTTTTGGAGAAATATTAAATAGTAGATTATCATATTTTAGTTTACGTAGGAACTAATAAATTAGGTACCCGACTTTCATCATATTATGTACCTTACATTCATCGTGTTATGTACCTCACAATTATCAAATTATGTAACATACATTCTTATTATGTACCCTACATTCGTTATATTATGTACCTCACATTAATCACATTATTTACCCGGCAATCATCATATTATGTACCCCACATTTATCATATCCACATTTGCGTATATACTTTACTGTGCACCCTATTCTGTGAAGGGTAGCAGCTAGTATATTACGCACTCTGTGTCCACCCGGGGAAGGTAGTGGCTAGTTTAGACAGCGCACTAAAACGACTAATTTCCACAATTCATATCCATCTTGCGAAGGGTAGTGACTATATGACTCACGAAATCGTAATGACATGATTGCAAATAAACCATACCACGGGTTTTGAGACTCTCTGACCGCGGGTTCGAACCCACCCGTGGTATGATTTGGTAGTGACTATATTATGAACACCATACTTCTATCAAGCAAATGACAGTATCTATTATATTGTCCGTCACAAATACCTCCTGTGGAAGGTAGCAGCTAGTTTATTGTGCACCACATATCCCTCCTGTGGAAGGTAGCAGCTAGTTTATTGTGCACCACATATCCCTCCTGTGGAAGGTAGCAGCTAGTTTATTGTGCACACATATCCTCCTGTGGAAGGTAGCAGCTAGTTTATTGTGCACCACATATCCCTCCTGTGGAAGGTAGCAGCTAGTTTATTGTGCACCACATATCCCTCCTGTGGAAGGTAGCAGCTAGTTTATTGTGCACGCATATCCCTCCTGTGGAAGGTAGCAGCTAGTTTATTGTGCACCGCATATCCCTCCTGTGGATGGTAGCATCTAATTGTCTCTCCATTATCCACCTTATGGACGGTAGCAGCTAATTTACTATGCGCTCCATATCCATCTACAAGTTGAATATGTAGAGAAAACAGGGTAATAGGCAGAATGATGTAGGTGTTGCCTGTTAGCGTTAAAAGAACTACCAGATTACCAGTACACAATACTGCCTCCACTGAGAGGGTCGTGTGGACCCCCAATCAATAAATAGTGTACGCAGTACTGCTTCCACTAATCCGGTGGGTGATCTCACACAGAGTACTATATAGAGGACTGTTTTCACTAAAAGAGTATACTCAGTATTGCTTGTACTGAACTAGGCACGTAACACTAGTCAGTAGTATACTCAGTATTGCTTCTACTGAACTAGGCGCGTAACACTAGTCAGTAGTATACTCAGTATACTACTGAGCTGGCGGGTGGCGTCACATGGAGGTTCATCTATATTCAGCATCACTATGAAATTTTATTGCAAGAGCGGCTTCCGACTGCAGCCAATTAGGGCAAAACCCAAATGGCTCGAGAAGACACTGGCACAATATATTGTTTCAATTTGCACGCCAACGTCCACGCCGTGTCTGGGGAGATGATGCTCCAGCCTCCGGGCCACGTGCATCTCCCTGCACGTGGAAAGCTATATTGTACATCGTGTTTTGTTAAGCGATAAATCCGTGCGGGTTATTCAGGCAATCGTGATCTCTGTAACAGTCAAGTGCATGCTTTCAGACGGAGGGAAGAACCTACATTACACCATGTGCTAATTGGTGCATATGGGTTTAGTGCTTCACATCCATGTAGTCTAATAATTATATGATGTATTCTTGAAGTACTCCGATCACTGTAGAATGCAGGATAAATACACGCAACTCCCGATATCCCGATGAGAGATTTATGTAATAAGGGTTTTTGTACGTGAAAATATTTTCCTTACGCACATAGGCAAACACATGTGCGCTTAGATTAAAAGATTATGCACATATGCCAACAGATGTGTGTACAGGCCAATACAGTGTCAAACAGCAAATATGGCCTACCACCTCAAGTTTAAAATAATTTCCACGTAAATCATCTATAGTCTGTAAGGGGCTAAATTGAATAATATATCTGATCTTTTCTGGAATAAGTAATTTTAGCTACGGTAATACATAATCATGGAGACAGTATAATTACTTGCCTTAATTAAATGAGTCGAGTCTCGTATAAATTAGGAATTTCTTCATGTTTTCGAGATAATTTTTAGGGGTTTGCTCATTTGACTGACCGTTGCTAGGCTACCAAAAGTGGCAAACAGCCTTCAGTTGAACGAGAATTACAAAGGGATAAGATGTGCTAGTCGTAGCTCTAACAAATGTGTTAATTTTCGATACTTCCGTGACTGCTAGGATAGCACAAGGCACATCAGGGCGAAGTCAGAGCAGGAAAGGCGCAAGCAAATGTGAGGCTGATTCATTTTATACTAAGGAGTCAGATGAGGCAGGTTACCTATAGGAATAAACTCATTACTTATAGGAACATATATATAGATGGGAAGACATCAGTTACAGTAGGAAAGACAATTTCCTTTTATTGAATGCTATGAATAGCCTAAGAAATACCCCATAATTAATTTTGAAGCTATGTACAGAGTTCGTAGGTTCAAATTTCAAAATTAACTGATTCACTCAGGTATGTATTTTTTTGTATGACATTTCTTTAATTTACATACTGTATATACTTTTTTCCTTACATTCTAGGGCCCATTTTTTACAAACAATTCTCTTAAAGAAAAAAGGGAAAAAATTACGTGAGAATGGGAAGGAGTCACTGCTAAAAATATGGTGATGTATTTCATTATGAATTGTATTGTTTCCATGAATAGAATGAAAACCATAGATCCTTAAGATTTATTTTGTAGTAACATATCAGATTAGATTTTTGTATGAAAGAGGGTAGTTTATTATTTATCCCATACCTTTCATGTGGACGGTAGCGCAAGAGCAGATGGCTGCACAAAAGGCGACAGTATGTTTTAACAGGATTTTATCTGGGTATATTGTTACAATTCCTTTTTAATCTGTTACACAAAAATTTACGATATTAGCTAAAAGTATCTGGTATCTTGCTATTACATATTAGGTATCTTAACATATAAGAACCCTACACCGGGAATAGGGGAAGGGGCGGTGTGTGGTTGGCATCCCTCGTGCCTTTCCTAGACAGTCTGAGAATGGCCGGTGCCTCCACACTACCACTCTCTGAAAACATTGCACAGCTCCTGATAACGCACTGAGAAGTGTGAAAGTACTTGAGCTAAAGATTTCCACCACACGTGGCTTGACTGCGATTGTTTTGCATATATATATATATATATATATATATATATATATATATATATATATATATATATATATATATATATATATATATATATAAATCACAAAAAGTAAATTTAGTTGTTTGTCCTATAAAGGCTTCTAATATTCACTAATGTGTTCCTAAACTTACACAAGTTGTGAACGATTCTTTTGCTGTTGATAGTAAGAATATTTCCGAGAAAGAAATAAATGTTTCCAGATGGTTAGAAAAACAAAGCTTGAAAAAAAATAGAATTGTAAATATTACTATGAAGGCCATTGAGGCGGTGAAGGTAAATGTACGAGAGAAAAATTAATAAGAAAATAAGAAAAATAGTTAACATTGACACACTTGATTAGACAGCTTAAGTTGGTTGGAAAGCAACTCTAGGTGAAGTGCGGAAAGCAACTCTAGGTGAAGTGCGGAAAGCAGCTCTAGGTGAAGTGCGGAAAGCAACTCTAGGTGAAGTGCGGAAAGCAACTCTAGGTGAAGTGCGGAAAGCAACTCTAGGTGAAGTGCGGAAAGCAACTCTAGGTGAAGTGCGGAAAGCAACTCTAGGTGAAGTGCGGAAAGCAACTCTAGGTGAAGTGCGGAAAGCAATGAAGCAGCTGTAAAGTGAAGAGGTAAGACAATTGGAGGAAAGTTATAAGGAAAATTCCCCGGGTTTCCAGACAGACGCTGGAAGGAAGAGCTCTGGAAAATATATTGTACTGAGGGACTCGCATATTTTGCCCCATTCCCTCGCAGGAGTACTGAAATAAGAGTCATAAACGCTCCCATTTCCATTTATCCAGTAATCGATTTAGAGAAAGAAATAACTGTTTTTCCCTTACATAACTCAGGAATAAGTGTTATACTCGGGAGATTCAAGAAAAAACTAGATGAAATTCGGCCTTTTCGAGATTCTAGAAACGTATTCCAGTACCGTATAACCCCAATCCTCTCAACCTTATTGCAAACAATAGGAATGATGCAGAGTGCAACACAAGTGTCTCATGAACTTAAATTCTAGCGTTGGAGATTTGGAGCAAATCAGTAAAAGTATTCACATGTTGCTACTTGGACGTTAATATTCCAGTTGCTTTACAAAAGATGGCAAATTAGAGCATGCACTTCCCAAAACTAATTCGAGCCTTCCACTAAGAAACAAAAGCTAAGAAGCCAAACTGAAGAGAGATTCTCTTATCTTAGAGAAACCAATAACACCGTGACTGAAACAATACACTGAAGTTAGTGGAATGAAATTAGTGGAAAAAACACTAATCTAATAATATGACTCATTCTGGCATAAGGCGTTCTAAAATTATTAACGCTCGCCTTGGAGGAAATTAGTTGAAAAAACACTATATCTAATATGTTTGCTTCTGGTATTAGATTACATAATATATAGCATAATCACAACAAAATAGTGAAAGTTGAAAATGCCCCACAAACGCAAGTTTTCTGTATTAGTTTTTAGCAGTTGTAATTTATTTAAAATTCTCTTAAATCCTGATAGAGAAAAATATTTGATTTTATGTTTCTTTGTAAGAAAGTATAACTTTAAATTTTGTTTCTATAAAACTGACAAATTAGCCCCATCATAGACCAAATGTAATAAAAAAAAACTTGCAGTTAAGTGACACCAGCACTTAGTGTTTGAAGCCGATATGAAGAACCATTATCTAGTTATTACGTAATTTAATAAAATCAGCAAATTAAAATTTACACAGCTTAGTGTGTATACTCTCATTTAGTCAAGCTCACCTTAGAGGTGATGCAACGCATCACCTCTAAGGTGAGCTACACACTGGGGAAGGGGGCGAGGGTCTGCTTGACCTGGCCACACTTGATCAGTGTCGATAATCCCTTTGATACGTCTAACCACCGCTGCTGCCCAAGGTTGTGGTATTGAATTTAATTTGCTGCTGGATTTTCCTGACGGTTCATGGTTTCCCCTCACTGGACATTGCAATTTTAAAGGAACGATCGCTTCTATGCTCCGGGTGTGAACAATACCTTCACTCAATACCTTAAACTGTCCTGACTGTACCACTTACACTGGAGTGCATGGCAAGTATATTTTCTAGTGGCCATCTGGACCTCGGACCATTATCATCTGTTATCACATTACTGCACTGACATCTTGGCATCAGGAGCCTCAGTCTCATGGAAGGTTACTCTCGATGACGTACTGTAATTTTCACACCAGACTCACTCTTAGTATTCATTGGCAGAATTATGATGACTGAACTTCCGTCTGAGTTGGTCGACTCAAGGCAGGTAGGATCGTCCAAGACATCATTACCTTGCAGAGGAGGGACTGACAGAAGTCGACGATCACAGATTAAATGAGAAGGACTCAACACTTCTAGGTTGTCTAGATCGCTGACATATGTCAGCGGCCGGATGTTAATTCTCTTCTTAGTCAGTCACTACTGTTGTAGAGAGTCTTCTACACGACGCTGATAAGCCTTGCCAGGGAGTCTTGTGGAGTGTGGGCTGACAGCAACAATGTCACTGATGTAACATCTGTTGGCCCTCTGCTTGTTAAAATATCTGCTCGAGGCTGCACCAGTGACAAAGTTCAGTCCGTTGTCTGAAATCGTCAATCTGAGACATGACCTGAAACAATTTAATGGAGAACAAGAAAAGCACAATACTGTGACTGGAACAGTACCTAATTAACCCGTACATAGGAGAAAGAAACTTTTGGCGACGCTTCAGTCTGACTTGGACCACTAACTAGCCACACTAGTTAATGATCCAAATAGGACCGAAACGTCGTCGTACCAGTAGCTCTGGCAGTGTCAGAGGTGAACATGCACACACACAAACTGTGATGGGTTTTAATCAAAGTGATTGGCCAGGTGTAGTCAACCCCCCCGTCACCTCATAGGAGGCATCAAGACTCACCCTGTCAGCAGGGTCTGGAGGTGGCCCAAGATATCGGCAAGATTAGTTTACATAGCAGGAGGTGATAGCTTTATGAAGATTTAACTTGGTCAACCAACGAGTCTTCGGTATCAGTATAGGATGTACAGAACCTTCTGACAGAATTTGTGAATCCTTCCTCGACACCTCATAACATTCTCTTAGTTCATCTAGGAAAAGACTTAATCTGGACTAAGTCTTGTTGTTTCTTTAAGGACTTCGTTCCCAGTTTCCAGAAATTCATAGTCAACTGAGAATACTTTCCTTTAAACTTCCTTTACCCATTATTTCAAAGGTTCGGAGAACATATACTTTAACATCTTTGTCTTAAGGGACTTAAGAAGATATGTCACTTTCCTCGAACGGGGAACACACAGTTTCATCAATAGCTAACCTAGGAGCATCTTCGGTGATCAGACAGACTGTTCGTGCATGGTGAGTCTTTTACTGAAGCCAGTCACCTTTATTTGACAACCAGCTGGGCCTATGGAACAATAACACCCTGGTAGGGACATGATGGAAGAAATATTCAGACTTCATCTTCTTAATCTCAGCCATCCGATTTTTGCAAGTAAACTAGCTTACTCTTATCATTCCTTAACCACTGGAAGACTGCCTCATTGTCACCCCAGGTCACGGCTTTAGCTGGGTTGAGGTGGCCCAATACCTTATAAAGATAAACTTCTAGTTTGGTACCTACATAAAGTACCGTCAGTTCAAGATGTGGAAATGTCCTGGACTTCGAGGGGGCTACTGGAGTCTTGAAAGTGACTAACAGACTCTCTTCTGTATTGCTCAAATATGCGGTGACGCAGCACCCTACTCTGGATGCGTCACCAAATACATTCAGTGTGTAGATCTTACCTTTCTGGCCTGGGAAGCATTAGTCTGGTGGAATTGGTTAAACTCTACGGCAATGTCATTTCAAGCCCGCCACATTTCTACGAGCAGGTTAGTCGTGGAGCGTGAGTGGATAGTTATTGTGCACCCCATGCTCTTCCTGTCAGCTGTAGCGCAAAAAGCAGGATTACAGAGGTCACAATGGTTCTGTGTCAGATTCCACTGAGCATTGTTACATTGCTAGAAATGAATATTAGTCAATTCTTATTTTACGATTACTTCATATAGTTGTACACAGTATAGTAAGGAATACAATATAAAAAAAAAATGTTTGTATTACAACTTAAGAAATAAAAACATAAAAAAATGGTGATAGCAGGATTGTAATCTCCATGAAGACAGTTTGTTTATTAAGTCGATGCAAAAACGGTTATAACCTCAAAATTTAGATATCTTATCAACATTAAGGTGTTTTGTCATATCCTGTAAGGTTTGCATGGAGGTGTTTCTCAAAGGGTGGATGTTTGGGCACACTAAGATATAATGTTAGTGTATGGTCCAGTTTCTGTCCACATACTTTGCATTTTATGTAGCCTACATCTCCATACAAACCGTACTGCCAGAGATGCTTGTAGACTAGACTAAGTTTAGTAGTAACACCTAGCAGTCTACTGACCTTATTACTTTCTTCATAGATATGTTTGACTTTACACATTTCATTATGATGGATAATGGATCTGCTAGTTTCTATTTGTACTGTTCTACTTTCTTAAACCTCGTCTGTAAATTCATATCTGACAATGTTTCGTTAACTTCTGTATGAAAAAAAAACAAATAAATTTATACTCCATATTCTCTTTATTTAATGCTTGTTTACCTAATTCATCAACGTTGTCATGCTCCTGGAGGCCTATGCGAGAGAGAATTAACAGAAACTGAAGTCTCGTCCTACTCCTGATTCAGTCTCCATGCCTCCTGGCTTAGTATTCTACCCTTTATGGTGACGGGGTAGCCAGTCAGTTGTTGTTGTTGTATGTTCGCCGGTACATCCGGCCCTGGTCTTCTCCAAATGGTGACCCGGCAAAAGAAGCCAGTCACAGGTGCTCAAAGCATCGAGACACATCTGACAGAAAACTACGCTTAATAAGTTCACTTGGTGCACCGCCTTGAGGCTTAAGGTCTCTCCCTGAGTACGCCACATACCAGCTCAAGCATTTTACCACTACCAGGGACGTCAACGTCAGGGAAATCTAATTTAATGACTTCCTTTAACGTGGTTGAATTCGTATTCCTGCCTCTGAGTGGCATGTAGCGCTAGTCATTTTCTTGTTTGCCTCCTCATAAAGGACTTTCAAATCATGTTCTGTGGTCACGGTCCCATGAAGAAACTCTTAAGTCTTCTTGAAGAGGACTTGATGAATTACTCAAACGAGTGTTTAGTCTGGTTTCAAGTAGGAAGGGTGAAGTGGAAACATACAAGGCGGACCTGAAACGATAAGTTTTAATAGGACTCTGTGAGTCATGGGGATTCTCTAGCCACAGGAAACGACAACAATCCCTGTCAATCTTCTAGCCCACTCTCAGGAAAGGTTTCGATATGTCAGCTGTGTAACCCTCTCTGTCAGGAAAGGTTCTGTTATCTGACTATTATTAAGACTAGGCACGTCCCGCGACGCATGTGCGCTTCAGTTATACACGACACGTAAGGAAATGGATTGAGAATCCATCTTAATCCCATGGTGGGGAAGACAGTGACCTGTCATTGATCACTTCCTAAGTGAAGTGGTTATCCAGCTGCTCCCGCCTGATCTTGTCATACACAGTCAGCGGCTCTGGACTCGTCCGAAGCTCATGAATCAGTCACATCCGCTAAACTCCGTGACTACCAGGCAGTGGCCCAATAATCATGTGACCACCAGCCGTGGTCAGCAGAGAAATGTAATTTATGGTTACTGTTCCCTGCAAAAACTTAGTGTAAAAATAACTTCCAGTGATCAGATCGATAGGGCCGATCCTGTCTAACTAGAAGTCAAGACCAGCTAGTTGCAACCCTTTCATGTGTGTGAGGTTGCAGGTAGCTGATCACCACTGCTTGTCTCGTTTCGTTTTGGTCGCCAAGGCAAACTGTGAATCTCCCTAGATCGTATGACTGCTTGCCAGGACTTTGTGAACATCCATCTACATCGAGTTACACCTGGCAGTGAGGTCTCTCGATACAATAGTGTAATAGCCATGTTATTATTGCGCTCGTTTAGTGACGTGTGGCGCGTTACTGGCAATGCTGTGTGAGGCTGGGGGACATGCGTTGATAGCGCTGCTAGGGTATTCCTCCAATCTGAGCTCGCCACGCGCTCTGAACTTTAGAGCACTAAGCTTCCTACAACGCAGAACACAGAGGTCTGTGAGCCCCCGTTTTCTGCAGTTATGATGACGAGAGTTATAACCTGATTACTTTTATTTTTTTATGGGAATCTGTAGGTGAGTGCATAAAGCGGTATTGTGCTCACCTCGGCACCTCAAACATTTGACTATTGTGCCCACTGTTAGCCAGTGGGCACAATTAATGCCCAAAGGAACACAGATTAATGCCCAAAGGAAACATTTGTGGGCAAGTGGTTTCAGCCTTGTCGATTTCCTTGTCTTATTACTCTTGTCGAAGCCTAATTAAGCACCCACAAGAGTACAACTGGCAACAAACGTCTTACTGACAGGAGGGACTTTCTTTGGGGATGCTTTGTGTGGTTGTTTGCTAGATGCAGGTTTGTCGTCGTAATTGTTTGCTTGCATGTAAGACACAGTCTGTGCAGATTTTTACTAATTTTCCCAAAGGTGAAACGACGCTTACTAAATTTCAAATTCAGGAGTTGAAATGTCTTATATGTTAATTTCCTCTTAACGAGTGGGCCAAACACCCAGTCACTTCCTGCAATTTCCTGATAAGAGGATAGTGAAGAACGGCTGTTGTCCAGAGCGATTCTGAACTGTTTCAGATCTTGGAAGCAACTGAAAAGTGAGGGCAGATTAGGTATCCCATAAAGATGTTTGGCTGTAATATGATCTGTTTCATAAATAATAACCTTAGGAACTTTTATAGGATGGTTGTAATTAACACCAGTTATACTGAGTCTCATGATCCTCCCCTTGAGCTAGATCATCAAATAATTGAACTTAGGTCATCAGTATCTTTTCGACTGTCTATGAGGGATCGAAAACTACCAATGAACTCTTCAAAATCCTGTCCATCCCATGTTGGTAGCGTTAGTTGGTGCAGGCGCAGCGAAAATAAAGGTGCTGGCTTAATGGCCCGCAGAGTGTGAGTTACTGTGTTTACCTGACCGGGGTCTGACCTCCGTACCAAGACCTTCGTATATTTGCAACAAGATTTGAGTAAAAGTGTTTATTCTTTCACCAAATCTGTCCTGAGCCTCCTTAAGCTCGAAGATAAGCAATTGCTGTTCCAAGTATTTACAATAATGCTATATTAGCTTTTAACTCTATATTTTTTATTACTCCAGAAGCATCTCTTTCTAGAGAGTAATCTTCTACAATTCTTTACGGAAGCCATGACTCAATGTGTTTATCAAGTCAACACATAGATTTATCAATTTAGTACAGGGGCTGAACAACTAAGCGATGCTGACAGCCAACTTTACGAGTTAGTCGAATATCCTTTAAGTCTCGATCATTGCAACTGAGACAGATGGGGGCTTGATCACCACAGCTGCACACTAAGACAGCTGACAACTTAAATAACACTCGGCTCCGTACTCCAACATAGCACAGGTATAAAATATAAGCAACACAAAATACATGTGTAACAATACACAACGATTCTGCTGCTTATAACTTAAGCCTATCATAACCCACTGCTGAATTCAGCGCATGAAGCTGAGGTGAGAGCTAACGTATCTCGTTGCTCTTTCTGGTGCCCCTAAAGAGCAGTGTTGTGCTCTTTAGGGGCACCAAATGGCGGCCGGCCATCTTGAACTATACACAAAGCTGGTGGCACCTAGACCTCCCTCACTGATTCTACTGGTAAACCTAGTGAATAGAACATGCTACCTTCATGACACGAAGCGTTCTAGGAATGTTTTGTGCATGATTAACAAATATTAATGAAGGAACAGCACTTATTAATACTATTGACTGAACTAAATATTCCGAGTCACTGGGTCTAACTTAGGTCTCTATTGACCTGTACTACGGCTTGAAGAACTAGAAATGTCTAGAATCGTCTTTATCTCACTGTCACTGACTGACTTATTAATTAATTAATAAGTCAGCAAAATGTCCACGCCATACACTAGACATCTCATTGGTGTACACTTGATATTAATAAGTAAAATTTACCAATAAGTATAGACTGAATGTATGTTAATGTATGATAACACTGGACTCACAAACTGGCCGTCGAGCAAGATTAGCAAAACCTGAGTGTTTACAATAAATGAATAATTGCTAACTGCTACATGTAACACTGACTTACCTGGGGAACTTCTGAGTAAAGGGAGCTTAAAGTGAGGCTGCTGATCCAGGTACCTCATTGAGCCTTACAGTGAGGGATTTCCTTGGACTTCAAGTTGGGCATAGGATTACTACTACTTTTGACTGAGCGATTGATTCCGTGCTATAGAATTTTGTGGACTGTGATTGATTTGTTGCCAAGATTGTTACGTGACTTTACTCTACGGTCTAAGTGATGGCAAGGATTCAAACTCTGGCCTACTAGCTCTTATGTTGCCATACTAGAGTCCTACAGTGGTGAGACAATAGCTTACAACATAATTAGCTAATAATGAAGGTTTAAGTCAGAGGCGTGGTAACGCAGCTGTCTCTCGAACAGGGTAGACGGCAGACGGCTGAGGAGCCTTCCCTGTCAAACCTCCTTTCCCCCTCTAACTTCCTCTTTTATTTTATTTGACTTAATGTCAACATCTCATACTTGGATCTATCCTCCGAGCTATTATCTCCCTTTCTCTCTTCATCCACACTCTCTAACTCACTAACATGAAGCTTGCTAAATCCTTAATTATGAAACCATATATTTCCTACTGTTCCACTGAGAACATTCTCCAGCATCTGAAGATAGTGGGATTCTGGCTTGGTCACCATTTAGAAGGGAGAGTGAGATGTTTCCTTAAGTATTATGAGAATTACTTTATGGTAATAAACAGGATAACTGGAAAATGTACAAATTATAAGAATAGAGTACAATACACGTTAAAAATATCCATTAATAATGTAAGTAAAAGAGTGATTTATAAGAGGAAATTATATACCACTCAAAAATCATTAGAGCTGCACTCGGGCTTTGGAAGTGTGAACATTCAGAAGCTGATAGTATCCAGTGTGGGCAAACATTATAGATCTTATAAAGGCCATAGAGGGGCTCACTGATGGCTGATCACTTGAAAGCTCTAAGAAGGTAGAAATCTGTATCATGTAGAATTAAATTGTTTCTATTCATTGAGTCACTGGCGTTGTAATCGACGTCTATTCATCATCAATCGATGGCTGACAATGTGAAGCTTCTTCATGGATGGTATGCTGATCTATCATGCAGAAGGGTAGAAAGTTTCTTCCTCCATCAATAATATCTTCAATTACAAAATACATACTGCTTTTCCAGGCCCGCATTTTTTAGTGATAATTTAAAGTCTATGGGCTACAGATAGAGAGGAACACAGAGGTTACCAGACAGTTTTAAACACACAGTAGAGGTGTTGAAAGAATTGGGTTAAGTTTAAGCATCACTTTAATGTCCATAACCAAAATCATAGCGGTTGTAGGTGAAGTGGGAAATATACCATCAAATATACCAAAAAAAATAGCCCGAGCTCTGGGGAGGACACTAGAATTAAGAATTTCGGAAAACTGATAAAGCACACCCTTTCCATTTCTCTCTCCCTCCTGCAGGAGTACTGAAATCAATGCAGAAATACCCGAATTTCTATTTGCCTAACATTTTAGTTAGAGAAGGACATAGCTACATTTCTCTTACATTCTGAAACGTTCGTCTTCATCTTACAGTAGCCACTAGCAAGTCGTTCGGATCCATTTTCCAACCTCATTATATTAAACTGAATGAAAATTATGATTAATCAGCACTTTTCCGAGATTTGAAAAATAGGTAAATATGACAATTAGGCCTTAAACTGTAAATAAATTTTTAATGATCATTATTTGTCAAAAATAAATATTAGATTTTTTTTGTGAAAAACGTAGAAAGCAAATATTTGGGTAGTGATTATCAACGGTCTATTATTACTTGTGCTTGTAGCTGCTTCTGGGATACACATTAACCTGTTCACGTCAGAAATACTACATGTAGATGGGTCACCCACCTTTAAGTCTGCCGCCAGCCACGATGCACACGTAGTGTGCTGATAGTGGTGGTGGTGGGTACCTGGTGGTGGTAGTGGTTGACTGATAGTGGTACTGCTGGAGGGTGACTGGTGGTGGTGGTGATTGCCTGATAGTGGTACTGATGGAGGGTGCCTGGTGGTGGTAGTGGTACTGATGGAGTGTGCCTGGTGGTGTTAGTGGTACTGATGGAGTGTGCCTGGTGGTGTTAGTGGTTGCCTGATAGTGGTACTGATGGAGTGTGCCTGGTGGCGGTGGTGGTTGCCTGATACTGATGGAGGGTGCCTGGTGCTGGTAGTGGTACTGAGGGGGAAGGTGCCTGGTGATGGTAGTGTTCCTGATGGGAGTGCCTCGTGGTGGTAGTGGTTGTCTGATAGTGGTACTGATGGAGGGTACCTGGTGGTGGTAGTGGTACTGATAGGGGGGGAGGGTGCCTGGTGGTGGTAGTGGTTGACTGATAGTGGTACTGATGGGGGGTGCCTGGTGATGGTAGTGGTTGCCTGATAGTGGTACTGATGGAGGGTGCCTGGTGGCGGTCGTGGTACTGATGAGGTGGGGTGTAGTGGGTGGTGGTAGTGGTACTGATGAGGGGGTGCCTGGTGGTTGTAGTGGTACTGATAGGGGTGCCTCGTGGTGGTAGTGGTTGCCTGATAGTGGTACTAATGGAGGGCGCCTGGTGGCGGTGGTGGTTGCCTGATAGTGGTACTGATGGAGGGTGCCTAGTGGTAGTGGTGGTGAGTGCCTGGTGGTTGTGGTTGCCTCATAATGGTGGTGGTGAAGGGTGTCTGGTGGTGATAGTGGCTGCTTGGTAGTGGTACTGATGGAGGGTGCCTGGTGGTGGTTGCCTGATAATGGTACAGCTGGAGGGTGCCTGGTGGTGGTGGTGGTTGCCTGATAGTGGTACTGATGGAGGGTGCATGGTGGTGGTGGTTGCTGATAGTGGTACTGATGGAGGGTGCCTGGTGGTAGTAGTGGTTGCTTGATAGTGGTACTGATGGAGGGTGCCTGGTGGTGATAGTGGTACTGATGGGGGTGCCTGGTGGTGATAGTGGTACTGATGGGGGTGCCTGGTGGTGGTAGTGGTACTGATAGTGAGTGCCTGGTGGTGGTAGTGGTTGCCTGATTGTGGTACTGATTTAGGGTGCCTGGTGGCGGTGGTGGTTGCCTGATAGTGGTACTGGTGGAGGGTGCCTAGTGGTGGTGGGTGCCTGGTGGTGGTGGTGGTTGCCTGATAATGTTGGTGGTGGAGGGTGTCTAGTGGTGGTGGTTGCCTGATAGTGGTACTGATGGAGGGTGCCTGGAGGTGGTTGTCTGATAGTGGTATTGATGGAGGGTGCCTGGTGGTGGTGGTTGCCTGATAGTGGTACTGATGGAGGGTGCCTGGTGGTGGTGGTTGCCTTATAGTGGTACTGATGGAGGGTGCCTGGTGGTTGTAATGGTTGCCTGGTAGTGGTACTGATGGAGTGTGCCTGGTGGTGGTGATGGTTGCCTGATACTGATGGAGGGTGCCTGGTGCTGGTAGTGGTACTGAGGGGGAGGGTGCCTGGTGATGGTAGTGTTCCTGATGGGAGTGCCTCGTAGTGGTAGTGGTTGTCTGATAGTGGTACTGATGGAGGGTACCTGGTGGTGGTAGTGGTACTGATAGGGGGGGTGCCTGGTGGTGGTAGTGGTTGACTGATAGTGGTACTGATGGGGGGTGCCTGGTGATGGTAGTGGTTGCCTGATAGTGGTACTGATGGAGGGTGCCTGGTGGCGGGCGTGGTACTGATGAGGTGGGGTGTAGTGGGTGGTGGTAGTGGTACTGATGAGGGGGTGCCTGGTGGTAGTAGTGGTACTGATACGGGTGCCTCGTGGTGGTAGTGGTTGCCTGATAGTGGTACTAATGGAGGGCGCCTGGTGGCGGTGGTGATTGCCTGATAGTGGTACTGATGGAGGGTGCCTAGTGGTAGTGGTGGTGAGTGCCTGGTGGTTGTGGTTGCCTCATAATGGTGGTGGTGAAGGGTGTCTGGTGGTGATAGTATCTGCTTGATAGTGGTACTGATGGAGGGTGCCTGGTGGTGGTTGCCTGATAGTGGTACTGATGGAGGGTGCATGGTGGTGGTGGTTGCTGATAGTGGTACTGATGGAGGGTGCCTGGTGGTGATAGTGGTACTGATGGGGGTGCCTGGTGGTGGTAGTTGTACTGTTAGTGAGTGCCTGGTGGCGGTGGTGGTTGCCTGATAGTGGTACTGGTGGAGGGTGCCTAGTGGTGGTGGGTGCCTGGTGGTGGTGGTGGTTGCCTGATAATGTTGGTGGTGGAGGGTGTCTAGTGGTGGTGGTTGCCTGATAGTGGTACTGATGGAGGGTGCCTGGAGGTGGTTGTCTGATAGTGGTATTGATGGAGGGTGCCTGGTGGTGGTGGTTGCCTGATAGTGGTACTGATGGAGGGTGCCTGGTGGTTGTAGTGGTTGCCTGATATTGGTACTGATTGAGGGTGCCTGGTGGTGGTGGTGGTTGCCTGATAGTGGTAGTGGTGGAGGGTGCCTGGTGGGGGTGGTGGTTGCCTGATAGTGGTACTTGGGGAAGGTGCCTGGTGGTGGTAGTCGTTGCCTGATAGTGGTACTGCTGAAGGGGTGCCTGGTGATGGTGGTTGCTTGATAGTAGTAGTGCTGGAGGGTACCAGGTAATGGTGATGGTGGTAGTGCTGGAGGGTGCCAGGTAATGGTGATGGTTGCAGTATGGGTGGCCTGGTGATGATGGTGGTGACTGCCTGGTAACGTTAATGTAAGTTGCTTGGTGATAGTGATGATGCTTACCTTGCGATACTGATAGTGGTTTACTGGTGATGACAGTGTTGGTGAAGGTTTGGTGGCATGGATAGTGATATGATAGTGGTAGTGATGGTGGTTGCCTGTTGGTGGTGAAGGAGATGAGAGTAGAAGTGAAAGTGATTGCCTGGTGTTGCTGAGGAGGTTGCCTGGTGATTGTCATGATAAATCACAGTTGTGGTAGTAGTGGAGACTGCCTTTTGATGTGGTTGCCTTGTGGTGCTGGTGGTAATAGTGGTTGCTTGGTGGTAGTGACGAGAAAGAAGAGTGGTAGTAGTGAGAGATCAGAGCAGAGGTGGTGGTGATGAGAGATCAGAGTGATAGTGGTGGTGGTGATGGTGGTGAGAGAGTGGTGATGGTGGTGGTGAGAGATCAGAGTGGTGGTGGTGAGAGATCAGAGTGGTGGTGGTGAGAGATCAGAGTGGTGGTGGTGAGAGATCAGAGTGGTGGTGGTGAGAGATCAGAGTGGTGTAAGATACCACCAACTACAAACACAACCTTCTTTGTCCTCATGTGTGTTGTTTGCCTTTGTATTATTTACCTATCAAACACCATTCTTTGTTTACTCTATGACATACTGAGCTTTGTGTTCACTCAGCTCTCCCTTTCCTAATAAGCAGTATATATGGACCCACCGGGGAAGCTGACAGTCACCAAACATTCAAAAGAAAGAGAGGTAACATCAGTCACTCTTACAAAACAAAGGTGTAAACATAAGTCGATCATTCAAAAGACAAAGACACACAGAGAGAGAGAGAGAGAGAGAGAGAGAGAGAGAGAGAGAGAGAGAGAGAGAGAGATAGAGAGAGAGAGAGAACGAGAATGAGTACTGTTATATTTCTGGAAGGAAAGAGTTGAACACGTATTACTCATAATGATTTAGCCCTTTCCCCATGTATATAATATTAATCTAAACATGTTTTATTTTATTATTTTACTATCATGAGGGGAAGGCTAAACTTTTAGGGTTATGTAGCACTTAAGTATTAACTTGGAGAGATGTTCTCAAGTGTATTAGACAGGTGATGAGTGAAAAACAGAGAGTTTCAAAATGTTTTGCCGGATCTGTTCTGCTAAACCTGTTTTTTTAACTAGGAATGGCGGTAGTCACAGCTCATCTAGATCTTCAACTAGAAACTTCGTTTTCGCAAACATTTCATGGTTTCTGCTCTGTCTGAAACTGTGTAAGAAACTTTTTTTTTTTTTTTTTTTTTACTCTAGGTAGGTTTAAGTTTTGTTAAAGTAAACAAACTGATATTTACATACTGGTGCCACATCGACAAGAACTAGTGCCACTGTGACTAGTGGTGGTGGTGGCACCTGATGTTGCGGTCTAAAGATGTCAGATCACTGACACCGTTCCCTCTTACTCAGTGAGTAGACCAGCCTTCCCACTTACAATGTGGGAAGACCAAATCAGACCTACTTACTCGTGGAGAAGACCAGACCTCCCACTTACTCGGAAGACCAGACCTCCCACTTACTCGGAAGACCAGACCTCCCACTTACTCGGAAGACCAGACCTCCCACTTACTCAGAAAACCAAACCTTCCACCTACTCAGTGGGAAAACCAGACCTCTCACTTACTCATCAGGGAAGACCGGATATCCCAATTACTCACTAGGAAAATCGGACCTCCCACTTACTAGAAAGACCTCCCACTTTATGGACTCGGTGGTAAGACCAACCTCCCACACTTACCAAAAAGCCACTTGTTAGGAAACAGTCTGACCACAGCTGGCACGCAAGGAGATAAAACCATTTTTTTTTTTCAAGCGTTAAAGTATTGCACGAAAATTTACGCAAAACTCAGTGTTCTTGTCTGTTTGTTTGTTAGGTTGAAAATCTATAGACCGCACAAGAGGCCATTGAAATAGCGTATCACATGATCTTCACTTAATTCCTAATATTAGCATTAAAATAAATATTTAGAATATATTTACTAAGAGATATAAACCTCTCCATGTTGATGCACAATAATGTCCACCTCTATTGAATATACCTTAATATACAAATGGGTGTACAAATATGCGCAGAGGTTTACACCTTTTTGTGTAAGTAAACTAATGGTTACGAGCTCATAATTCAAGGAAATGAACTATCATCATAGTCCTTGGATTAGACATGATTATTTCCCATTTCACAAGTTCTGCATGATCCCTACGGGTTAGGTATTTCCCCATGACTATAATAATGAGAAACCTGCATTAGCATTGCAAACGGCATTTACGCTAATACTTTCTCCACTGTTAAGTTACGCAAAGATTAAGAAAGTTAGATTGAAAAAGAACTCGGCAAGGTGATACCATTTCCCCAAAGTGCTTCACATCAGTGCCGAGAGAAGTTTTTAAGTCACTCAATTGGATAGAGACAGGTACAGATATCAGTGACTTCTATCTAAATGCAAATTCAGTAGTTGAGCGAGATAAAAAAAAAAACGCGGCAGTCGTAAATGAGTTTAGCCATGATTAAGTTCACGCATGTTTACTAAATTTCCTGTTTTTATAGACGAGTTAAAAAAACATAAAACTTGGAGGAGTCAATAAGTATGTGTACTGAGGAGTCGTTAAACGAACACCAGTTCAGTGAAAAAAAATCCAATGTTAAATTATGAAGGTAGAACGTGACGTCTCGGTGAAAAATGACAAAATATCTCGGGGCGGCACAAAAGCGAATGATGTATGCTTGGTTTAAACCAATGGTCCATGAAGAGACAAGAATAAACACCTTCACAACATTCTTGTTAGGTTCATCCCACGTATTCTCAGCTTTACACTGTAAATATGCTTCCTAATGCCTCTTGGCTCACTTAAGTCGTCCTCTCCTGCCTCCTCCTCACTAGGCCATGTCTCCTTAATATTATTTCTTTATGAATAAACAGAAAAATAGATGGAAGGCTCGAATCTTGGTCTCGAAATTAACATGTCCATCACTCTACCACTTCGGATACGGGACTTCTAGTAATGAAGATTCGGAAATAGAGCTTCCGTACATGTTTCCGTCAGAAGGTATGGCCACAAAGAATGATAGATAAGCAGATTTAATCGAAAAAAAGCAAGTAGTACTTTCAATTACTTGTATAAAGGCCTCCAACTCCCCTCCTTCAATGATCATGTCACGTCGTTCACCTGAATGTTCAGCTACATAACAGTCCGCATCTCCTGTTCCTTCTCTCTCGACTGAAAGTAATCTTAACATGGTGGTGGCATATCTTAATTACTATCCCCTCACTTATAAACCCCTTTAGTTTTTGGAATAAATATCTAGGAATTTTGGCTAAATATGTATGCTAAAGAAAAGTGGATTATTCATAGGATCATTCCTAATATTCCTGTTTGCTGTTCTGTAATAACTGTTGCACCACCGTTAAGGATCTGTACCATTCTGATGGAAGAAACAACTGAAGAAACTGCTAGTGCTTCCAGGAGTAATCTCCTTGCATTGTTTTTAAATCACCTTCATCCACTATTAGCTGACCAACGTTTACAACTTTGGTTCTCTTAATCTAAACCGGCATTTATGCAAAACTTTCTTAGCTGTAGGGAAAGTATCCTAGTGGTTGCGCAGTGGACAACGTTGTGACATTTTTCAAAGAATAGCAGAACTACTCGCTATTGGTGGGTGTACTTTTGGCGTTTCTTTCTTTGAATTCCTCCTTTCATTCCTTTTGCGTCTGTCAACAAACATTTCTTCTCTCCTGCTGCCTCCACAACAGCATCTCTCATAAACTTCCTGAAGATCAATGTTATAAACGCGATATTGATACTGATCGAAAGCTGTGGCATTTCAGAACCCTCCTTGGACATCGGCATGAATGACCACATAGAACTGGGGGAGTATTTGCGAAACTTGTAAGGAAATGGATGCTCTGAATATTCTCAGTGGGATGGGATCATTGATATCCACAGCCAAAATAAGCTGAACAAATATGGCTTTACAATTATTGCGGATGCCGCAAAACGGCAGCAATATCTGAAAATTGCTCCTTTATATTGGTCTCCTGCTAGGTAATCAGTACTAGCTAATGGATAGTGACTATGATAGTTGCTGCTTGTGTATGTGAGCGATAGACCCTCAACTGAATTTACTCTAATAATCTCAAAGGTGCAGTTTGACGATGATCCTACTACTTAAATCTCGCCAGATTCCCGAGGAAAATCTCGAAATTAAAATAGCTGACGACACACGAGCAGGTGTCCTGTTAATACAGCAGCCGGTGAGCATATTCCCCCTCTCAACCAGTGTTGGAGCCGACCATTAGAAAACATTCTCTCTCTCACTACCTCATCTAGTGCTGGGACAGCCTAGAAGGGATCATCCTCTCCCTCACTAGCTCACCCAGAGCTTACCTAGAGCTAAGGTAAACCAGTTTAGTACACACACTCTGTCTCTACCTCATTCAGTATTGGGGCTGGCCAGTGGAAAACACTCTCTCCTTTACTACATTATCTCTCTCTCTCTCCCCTCCCTCCCACCTTCCCTCCTTCCCTCCCTCCATCTCTACCCTAACAAGTGCCAGGGATGGACAGGGGAAGCATCTCGTTATCTATTTAAACCAGTGCTCTTGGTCGATAACAACCTCCTCACTCTAATGCTGCTTCACCATTAGAATTGGGAGGATATTTACCTTCTCACCCAGAATGTGAACATAATACCATGAATTAAGAAGGTAAATGATTTTCTGGGAAACACCAGTTCCATGGTTCTTGCTTTTCTTATTTATGTGATATAGGCTCATTCCTTCTTACCAGTTTCTTATATTCAGTACTGGGGTCGCCCTTAAGACTATTGATTATTGCTTGGGTAAATGAGATGTGTAATCCTATATCTCTTCCCCTTTTTCAGTATATATGAATTCAGAAATCTGTGGATTGTGAATTGGACTACGACATCGTCTGTTCAAAACAAGGGTGTCGCAGCTTTGTGATTGTCGTAACGCCCGTTGTATCTAACGTTGTTTTACAGTGTGTGTTATTACAGTGCGTGTTATTACAGTGCTTGTCGTGTCCATTCACCAGGCATATCATACGCACCTTGTTATTTCCTTTGTGTCTTCTGTTCTTCATGTCGGAAAGAACGCTACAGCACCGTAGGGGCTTGATTCATCCTTTCCTCTGATTCCTCTTCATCGACTTCGTCAGTTATGCCTACTGCCAATGGCCTTACCGAACCATCTCATCAGACATCCTTGGGCAAGTTATCTGTAACTCAAGAGTGTTCCCAGGTAAGTGCTTCTCATAGGATGTTTTGCAGAGTTCACTGGAGGGGATCAGTGCAGGATGTCTTTTATATGGGTCACCCACCTTCGACCCCTGGACAGGGGTCAATACTTTCACGTGTTACGGCTTACCCTTCACGTGTGACTGGGCAGGTAAATAGGACCAAGACAAGATCGAAAATAAAAAGTTATCTGTCGAAAGAAAACTCGGCCCGGTTTCTTTCTGATAAAAAGGCGAAGTTCCACGATCAAGAAAAGAATTGGCATACCAGTTGCAGGAATAAGTAGTAGTTTGCTGCTTCTCAAGGGATGTGAGAGCCTAGGACTCGCGTTTCATTTCAGCTGGAACGCAAACTTATCGAGCAATATCTCCACTTCCAATTCTGGGTGTCAGCAAACTCATCTCAATAATTATAGACACACATCCTACATCAATCATTATTTAGCTAGACTTCCTACTCATCTCAACAACATTGCAAGTTCCTGATGATGTGTTGATTGCAACACGAAAGGCCTAGAGCTATCATTCAACTCTCCCTGTGGTTGTTTTGGATCTTACATCTATTGTTCGCTATTATTGCAGGATATATATATCCCGACTCCATAATGGAGTGGGGATAAAATATAAAATCAAGCACGTGTTTAATAAAATTTGATGAAATATTAATATATTCGAATTGTATTAAAACCAACTGTAAAAATAAATGAAATTTAACAAGTTAGAATAAATTAGGCTTTATAAAATAAAAACATCTATTTCATTGACGCAATAGTGTTCATCATTCACTTAATGGCTTTTTTTGCTTTTGTGTTTCGCGTTTTAGTATTACATTAAACTTTTGCTATTAAATATAGAATCATTCCCTACTCGACAACTAACCTGTAGTCAGGCTGTCATATACGTCTGTATTCCACTTTCTTGTAAACTGCTTTTTTTTAAAGAATAAATAATTTAAGAAATTCAATTAGAATCCCCAGTATCGAAGAATGTTGTCCATGAAAGTGAATACGAAAACGCCACATAAGTAAACACAGTGTCAGAAGGTATAAGGTGTAAATTTGCAAATTAAACAAATCATCAGGAATTAACACAGTCATGTAAAATCTCAGTGATCTACTCTTGACTCATGTACATGGACATGAATTTGGTATTTATTATACTGTTTTTTACACATTGAATTACTGTACTTTGTATAACATGACATAACATCAATAGTCATATTACAATTTACAAGTAAATCACACATCTAGCAAGCATAGAAGACTAGGAATTAATTTATGAAGTAGCAATTTGAGCGTTCTTCCAAGACATCTGATGGGCAGTCTGATCGCTACGTATCATGCAGGTGTTCTTCACGTTGTGAATCTCGCAGGCACTCTGGTGTTTTCTCAGACTGATCTGTATTTCTGGTCACAACCGCCACATGGAATGATGTCCACACCGGCACTGTCGTGGTCCTGACGGGTGTCTTTTTTGCTTGGACATGTATTTGATCGTGCAGGATATGATAGTGGAAACACACATGTTGCTCTTTGCAAAGATGGACATAATATTCTGCAATGTGTCCTGTAAGAAGAAAGTCTTTTCTGCGTTGTTCTCTGGTTTAGGTGATGTGAAGATATTATATGCATGATATCTGCTGTCCCGGATGATGTCTGCAGGAAATTTACCTGTCTGTATTAATAGTAAAAATATTTATGTACATAAGCATAAAATGATAATATTTAACTGTAAAATATACATTCTTCTATTAATATAATAATTACTAAGGTTAGGTTAGGCAAGGTTCGTCAGGAAACAGGACAAGTGTTTCCTGACGCGGGTCTTAGTCAGATGATGACCCGCCGTTGGAGCTTTTGGTCATCTGACCGAGGCCTTCCGCTGGCTTACCGGTCCACCGCTTTAAAAAAATATGGTCATAGTTATAACTATTTTTAAAATGTATATTTCAATTACTAAGGTAAATGATTTTTATTTATAAGCATATATATAAATTACAATTATTATAACATAACACACAGTTATATAAAAAAAAAAAATATTAATAATGTGGAAATATGTATAGTATGCTACAACTAATTTTAAACTAATTTTAATTTTACAAAATTATTTATCATTTATAATATATTTATACATCATTGGTTATACGTATAAATAATATTATGTTAATATTGATTTAATTACAACATATTATATTGTAAAACGTAGTATAAATAATTATTCTTACTTGCCTGGATGTCTTTTAGAGAGTAGCGCTCTGTCTCCAGATACTCAGGGTCGCAGAACCTGTAGCACTTATAACCACTCAGGGTCGCAGAAACTGTAGCACTTATAACCACTCAGGGTCGCAGAACCTGTAGCACTTATAACCACTCAGGGTCGCAGAAACTGTAGCACTTATAACCACTCAGGGTCGCAGAAACTGTAGCACTTATAACCACTCAGGGTCACAGAACCTGTAGCACTTATAACCACACAGGGTCGCAGAACCTGTAGCACTTATAACCACACACAGTCGCAGAACCTGTAGGCACTTAGAAACATGCCAGCGAGTACACCTTGTTTGATTGTTTGGTCTTGCTGTGAGCAGTATTGTATCATGATACTTTTATTTGGCAGGTTTTCGGTACACAGTCATAATGTTATTAACTGGTTCCAAGAGCCGCGACGTAACCCACTTTTTGACGTAAACCGTACATAATGTCTTAAAAATGCCTTAAAATGACGACAAACACCGTAAAACTAATGTAAATAACTCGCGAAATTAAATAACTATTGCTAAACTTTAAAGAACACTAAAAACACATAGTAGTCATATTTAGAAAAAAAAAACAATAAACACATTTAAAATAATTATGATGTAGGTGACGTTGCTGAGTGAAGTAAAGTCGGACGTAATGATGTTCGCTGAACTGAAATTTACTCTAGAAAAGTGGCGTAAAGGCGAATTTGACGTAGGCCGAAATAACGTAAAGCGGGGGTATGACTAACTTAATTTTGAGGGAACCGTCTTATTTAACGAGATGTACATGAAGGTAAGATAAGTTATCATTAGCAACCTCTCTAATAAATTGAATGGATGGTTCCACACTGTTTAGGTTGATATTTATATTAAGTAGAAATATTTTTCACATCGCGAAGCCATGTGATTGTTTTTGGTAGGATGTTGGTGAATCTTTCGGCCTTCAGTGATTTCATACTCAGATTCGCTAGAACGGAAATGATCTTTGAGCCCATGGCCCATACCCAATGTTTGTCGGTTCATTTAATTTCACGAATTCTTGACATGGTACTAGCAGGTCTTCGGCCTTTGTGTGCCGTGTAACAGTTCATGGCTTAATTGGTTGGGTCTGTGGGGAAGAAGGAAGTCACGACCAAGTGGATGATTTCTTCCTTTTTATGTCGATGTACGTTGTTGAATAAATCCCCGGAGTGGCAAAGATGCGATCTGCAGTTTTTGCCAACGTACCCGACAGGACGTGAGATACACTGCTAATGCCGGATGTTATTAGTCTGATATGAGATCTATTTTTCAAAAGCACCTACGATTATTGTCTCCATTTCCAGTAGGCAATCCCGTTTCTTAATTTTAACATCGACAAGTGTTTAAATCTTTTTCTCGACAGGTGTGTGCTTGGTATACAGACAAGCAAGGTGGTTTCTTTCATAGCTGCACTTAAGTATTCGGGTACTTTCAGCAAACACAACCAGAAATCTCCATAGTAGATTTAGGAAGCCTTTCGTATTTAACATACGATATTATTAGAAGTGTTGCATAAAAATAAAATTTCATCCACTAGAAACCTTTTTTGAACTTTACTTGTGTTTCGAGGCAATGCAATTCCAGGTTTTCCTGCATGAGAGAAAGGTGATTTGCAGTGATGGACCACATCTTTTTTCCTGATCCGGAAATGTTTCTTCCCATTTGCAGCTTTTTGAAGAATTCGTCTAGTTCATCAAAGGAAGAAAAGTTCAGCTCCTTGATACAGGTCTTCCAATTAGAACGTTTTAGATTGAACCCCTGCACCTTCTTCCCCAAGTTATTATATCGACGTAGAAAAGTAGAAATACATGAGAGTAAATGAAGGTACACAGCGAAGCCTCCGTGTCTCCCTACTGAGCCGAGTCACCCATGGGGTCACTCCAGTCTGAAAGGTCACCCATGGCTCTAGCCTGAGTTAACCCTATAGTGATTAGCCACCCCGGCTTAAAACCTGCTTTAATATCTAGCTGGGTGAATTACAGATGCATGAGTGAATTACAGTAGATCGGGATGACTGTAGATAATGTTATCTAGTTGTCCTTTTGTCTTCCTTGCAGTGCTTGTCCGCTTTTGCGTCTGCCTGTTTGCCTGCCTGTGTGTCTGCCTGCCTGCTGTGGAAAACTCTGGTTACATTGGTACAAGTGGGCATAAAATGCATGTTATCATATTCTGTGCAACCATTTAATAAAAGGTAGGGGCTTTAACCGTAAATATTAACGGCCTAGCGTCAGCTCTTGTTGTGGTAACAGCCTAGAGCATGCCCTTGTGGTAACCTGGAGAGTGCCCTTGTGGTAACCTGGAGAGTGTCCGTGTTGTGGTAACCTGGAGAGTGTCTTTGTTGTGGTAACCTGGAGAGTGCCCTTGTTGTGGTAACAGCTTATATCGTGCCCTTGTTGTGGTAACCTGGAGCTTGCCCTTGTTGTGGTAACCTGGAGCGTTCCCTTGTTGTGGTAACCTGGAGCGTGCCTTGTTGTGGAAACCTGGAGCGTGCCCTTGTTGTGGTAACCTGGAGCATGCCCTTGTTGTGGTAACCAGGATCGTGCCCTTGTTGTGGTAACCTGGAGCGTGCCCTTGTTGTGGTAACCTGGAGCGTGCCCTTGTTGTGGTAACCTGGAGCGTGCCCTTGTTGTGGTAACCTGGAGCGTGCCCTTGTTGTGGTAGCCTCCAGTAGAGTGATATTGATATGGAAACAGCCTGAAGCGTGACCTCTAGGTAACAGCTTTTTCTGTAATTATGTAATAACATCCTGTAGGGTGACCTAGTAATGGTAATAACATGTAATGTGACCAAGTAACTGGAATATACTACAGGGTGAATGTGCTATGGTAACAGCGTGTGGTGTGCCTGAAATGTGAACTTGAAATATTACTAGAGTATAGTGTGACCTCGAACACAAGTATGACTACAATAATAGCTAGTCCAATCCAGGGTAAAGTGTGACATTTTAATAGTAGAATATGTGAAGTTTTTCTCACATGTGTCCCAAGAAACGTGTTAAATGCTGGTCACATGCGTTACTCCCAAAGTTACCACACAGCGGTAATAGTTACCACTCTTACAAGCAGTGTGAAGTGAATAATAAATGATAACCACTCCCAGTACCTTCGCTTCCCATTCATGATAGAATTATGATCGGAAATGTGAATGGTTGTTAGGTCTCTCGTCGTCACCAGCGAACATTACAAAATCCTCCAGCAAGCATTGCTACATTAATATAAAGAAGAGGACATGGAGCAGTCGTGTAATATTTGTCAGGCAGAGTCTGCATAATGGAAGCAGGGAGCAGCACTAAATGTATGCCGTAACAGGAGTTTCAGATGCTAGGTTGCCCTCGGCCGCTCTACTCAAGTTCCCCGACATGGTAAAACTTCCCCGAGTCACGACACTCTCTGCAGAAGTTTTATTGGAATTTCCGAAACCACTGAAAGTGTGTCCAACTTCCCGTCAGTCCGCCCGCCTTCCCGCCAGTCTGACAGTCCGCCCGCCTTCCCGCCAGTCTGACAGTCCGCCCGCCTTCCCGCCAGTCCATCCGCCTTCCAGTAAACCGGCCACTACGCCCGCCTTCCAGTCAGCCCGCCAGCACGCCCACCCACCTTCCCGTCAGCCCGCTAGTACGCCCGCCTGCTTTACCACCGGCACGTCAGTACGCCCGCCCACATTCCCGTCATCCCGCCCGTCTTCCCATCAGCCCTCCCACCCGTCTTCCCATCAACCCTCCCACCTTCCCGTCAGCCCGCCCGCCTTCCTGTCAGCCCGCCGCCTTCCCTTTAGCCCCCTTCCCATTAGCCCTCTTCCTCCGCCTTTCCGTCAGCGAGCCAATCCGCCCACCTTCCCGTCACCCAGTCAATACGCCTTCCCGTCAGCCCCCTAGTCCGCTAGCCTTCCCGTAATGCCGTCAGCCCGCTATTCCGCTCACCTTCCCGCCAGTCCGCCCACCGGCAGCAAGTTCGCTCTCCCGTTGCCTAAGTGCCCTCCCGACCGCGCGCCCGCCCGACCGCCCAGCCTTCAGGCTTAGGGACTAACCACCTAAATACTGTTTCTCCAAGTTTGATGGACTAATTACATAATCTTTACTTCACTACTGTGCCTGCTGCCTCTGTTTCGCCTATTGTGTAGGCGAAAAGTTTTAACAATAAAGATACCAAACTGTTATGTAGATAAATGATTCAGAGAACCGACAAGGTGATAAAATAGACACATATGCAACACTTGGGAATCTTTATTGAGGAAACGTTTCGTCACACAGTGGCTTCATCAGTCCATACAAAGGAGAATGGTGAAGAACAGGAGTTTGAGGTAATCAGTCCCTCAGCCTTGAGTCGATGTAACCAGTATGGACTGATGAAGCCACTATGTGGCGAAACGTTTCCTCAATAAACATACCTAAGTGTTGCACATGTGTGTAACATAAACTATTTGTCTTACTCATAAGTGTGTGGTGTGTATAAGATGCGGATTTGTAGGAAAATTATGCAGAGAATACAAAGCATATGAATTAGAAGACGTTGTAGCTAAATGAGAGGTATAATTCTGGGAGCGGTGGAAGAGGTTGTTAGATACTTTAGAGGTAGATTGGTTGACCAAGAGGCTGCATAAATCTCTGATATGAGTGTTTCAGATCAGGGTGCCCAGAGACAAGTGTCAATTACGTGTATTTTTGTCTGACACTTATTGTGACTTCCTTCTTGTGTGTGTATTGCCTCTGTGTCAGTCTGCCTGTCTTTTTATCTGGTTGTTTTAGTGACTGCTTGTATGTCTGCGTGATTATTTTTCTGTCTGTTTGTACGTCTGCGTCTGTAGGTATCTGTCTGGTTCCGTGTCTGCTGATTTGTGTTTATTTTTATGTCTGCATGTATGTCTGCTGTTCTGTGTGTTTGTCCATCTGCTAGGGAAGACCCAATACTACCTAGAGTTTACCTGAAGAGTGTTAACTCCAGGTAGTCAGGTCTAAGCCAAGGAGTGACATGGACCTGCCTCGCATGGGTCAGTAGGCCTGGTGCAGTGTTGCTTTTTTTTATGCTCTTATGTTCAATAATCACAGTAGTTAAAGTATATTCATAAAGTAAGTGAAACCTGGTGGACAGACACCGTAGACTTTTGTGGTAATTTCTAACACTGTAAAGTAACTTTGAAATAATACTTCCCGTTACCTCAATATCCAGTACAACTTTATAATACTAAGTCCTCATTCTTTAGCATGACCCTTAAATAGTAATGCCTGAAACATTGATTTTGTTTATATCACTCGAACATTAATGTCTGCCGGGCCAATCACACGCGTTACTTCCAGAGTTGTCACGTATTACACCTCTTTATTAGTGTGACCCAACAGTGGTGATAATCACTGCTGTTATTAGCAGTGTGGTTTGTAAGAGAAGTGGTAACCACCACGTGCCCCATTCACGCTAGAATTATGGTCCGAAAAATGATTGGACGTCACTTCTTCCTTCGTCACCACCTGTCATTAAACCAGCGTGGACTACTGTATGAAAATAAGGACATGGACCACTCCTACGACATTTGTCAGGCAGATGTTGCATAACTGAATCAGGAAGCAGCAGTGAATATATGCATTAACTATAGTTTCAGACGTTAAGCTGCCCTCAGTTGATACAATGAATTATCTTTCCGACATTTTGAAACCTGAGGCACGACAGTCTCAGGCGAAGTGGTGTTGGAATTTCTTCAAATTCTGAAGGCGCGCACACACACCTTCCAGGTCTCGCTCACGCATACCAGTCCCTCTGCCCGCCAGTTCCTTTGCCCTTTTGACCAACGCTTAGCTCACCCTACACCAGGATCACCCGGCATTGCACGCACTCACACACACATATAAGTCTGTAATAATGCAGATTGCGGCATTCACAAGTTATCATACGTATTCTAATATCCAAATTTCTTCAGTAAAAATGGCAAAGTAGGACACACACAGACCAAATCTAATTCAAACTTTTAAGTAAGAAATACGAGCTATGAAGCAAAACTGAAGACGCTTTCTCTTGGTATCTAAGACACCAAATTCTTACATTACACCTACACGTTAAGATTAAAGGCGCTAAGAAATTGCAATTTTAAGTTATCACCTGGAAGAGTTGAAGCTAATCTGTTACGACACTCAGAAATTATCGCATTAAAAGTGGTATTTAATTTTTCTCACTTTCTTAAATAAAAACAAATTGGAGGCTGCACAAGAAATGAGATATCCAAAACATTTATCTAATAAATCCACATTTCTCTCTTCACCTGCTTTCAAGTAATCAAGTAAGCAAACTCACTCTATGTAACAAAGTTTTTAACCATGGTCTTGAGGGTACAGATGTTGTAGTCACAAAAATGAACATTGAGTTTACTTAATCTAGGATGAATAAATAGAGTAAAACACAGATATTTTCTCTGACCAGGAGAGACTTTTTCCAGTAGTTACACAGAAAACAATTTGATTTATAATAATATAACTTACACATCATAGCATCAACAGATTATTTCCATGGAGAAAAACACATAAGCACTGAAACTTTAAATCTGCCCCATGAGATGCATTTTCTAGTTACCGCTCAGAGTCCGACAAAATTTGTGCCTACACAGACTAAGCCTATACAATGTTTCATACATTCCATACGATGCATCAGCCATTAGAGACTGATGACGTTCATAATTGTATAATTTTAATATGAGGAAAGACGCTAAACCCGCATCAAGACAAGACCAGCTTCAAGGTAGAATGATGTAATAAAAACTCTATAATTTTGTGATTATAATTAGCCTCTGTAAAACAGTGATTATGTATGAGTGAGGTGAAAGTGTTGAAAGATGAAAGTATTTTCTTTTTGGGGATTTTCTTTCTTTTTGGGTCACCCTGCCTCGTGGGAGACGGCCGACTTATTGAAAAAAAAATTAGCGATATAGTAATTTTGTTCCAATAAATATCAGGTATTTTTAAGAAAATTCCCTTTCGTAAAATTGGCCAAAATTTGGCAAATTTGCACCCAGGCAACCCCAACATTAAACCAAAATATTACAATTCAGATATACCAGCGTTTAGGGTTTGAAGCTTATTAGATGAGGCATTCTTTTGTTATTTTAATAAAATTGTCAAATTTAAATTGGAACATTTTAATATAAGCGTTCAGTCGTCTTTTAATAAATCAAATCAGTTGTGAAAGTTTAAATCCGCTAAGAAAAAAACATTCTCCAGAAGTTAATCTGATTAAAACGCATCAGAGTTTTTAAAAAAAAAAAATCGGTAAAATTTCAAATATTCAGCGACTGACACCGAAAGTATTGGTTTGTCATCCTTCGTGAAGAGTCTGTCATCATTAGTGTTTTGAAACCGATTAAAATAAGTATATTTAAGTTACTGAATTAAAATATTACTATTTGTTCAACAAAATTAGCAAATAGAGACATAGGCCATACAATAACATTGCCGCCTATGAGTTCAGAAACCAAATTAGTGGTGAAAATGTGAAGCCAAACAGAAAAGGTATTCTTTAGTTACATCACGGATTCCCACAATTCCATTTTTTTTTTTTTAATAATTTTTCCAGTACTGACAAATTTGTCCAGATGCAAACAAAATTAATAGTTACAATCCTGGCTGCGGAAACATCAGCCATTAAATATTGAAGCCTTTCCAAAGAGGTTAACTCAAATTTAATTGAATTCCTTTAACGGGAATACAAATTTCTCACTATTTTGATAATAAATGGTCAAATATACTCCTACGAACTTGACTTTCCTGATTTGACAAAGGTGGAGAGAGAGAGAATTTTCGAACGTTTGAAACTACGCCGCAGAAGGTTTGAAACTACGCCGCAGAAGGTTTGAAACTACGCCGCAGAAGGTTTGGAAGTGACTGCTGGGAATAGGCTCAGCAACTTTGGCCAGAAGGCAACTGCACATGCCAATTGTTCCAAGAGTCTAGTCCTCGTTATAAGAATTTAATTCAAAATTTGAAGCCTGTTAGAATGAAGCCTTATCGAGGTAGACAATAGCAAATGCCGACAAGTGAGCATAAACACACTGGACCTTTTTAGTACGTTTCGCCCAAGACTGGGTTTTATCAAGTACGGTGGACCCCCGAGTTTCGTACAAACTTCACTCCTGAAGTCTGCTCAATTACCGAACGAATTTACTCCCTTAAAGAAAAATGTCACGTAGGTTAGTCTATTTCAGACCCCCAAAAATACACTTCCACAACCACTGACAATATTATACTTACATAATTGTACGATTTCCGGGGTTTACGAAACTCGGGGGTCCACTGGAATGAGCACATAGAATGAGGCAAACGAGCACCATAAAATCAGGCTTGCAGCAAGACACGTCATATATAAGATCATTGTGAGAGCAGGTCACTCATGGGACGATTGTCATCACCATCACCCCGATTATCCAAAAAGCCAACATGGTTATAGGCAGTCCTTTAAGGGTTTAGAGATAACTGAAGACGACGAAATTGCTACTAGACACTAAAAAGTTAAAACACAAATAAATGTAAGACCAGATGACATTGCATTTGAGTTTCAAGAGAATGTGCCATACAAATTATGTTATGCACTTTGGACAATTTTACTTTTTCATTACAAAAAGATAAATCAAATGGATGATGACACACATTGCGCCACTATTCATAAAGAGAAAATAGGGAAGACCCATTAAATTGCATGCCGGGTTTGTTTACAAGTCCTGCAAAAATATTAGAGAAAATCATTCAAAAAAACTGAACTCACCGCAGTGATTAAAAATATACTAACTGGGAAAAAAAAATGACTTTCTGGGTATTCACGAATATCAAATATAACTTAAAGTGAAGCCGTAATACACGACTGTAAATGAATAAACAGAAAGATGGACAGGAGACTTGAACCGTGGCTCTTGTAGTGGCAGGTCCAGCACTTCGTCTCTGAGCTACGGCTAAGGGTCTGATATTTACTGCGAAAGTTGGTAGGGTTGTGGGAACAAGACAGGAGGGTCACAGACGGTGCCGCTGTCAGAGGCATGAACAGTAGCTCTGTTTCCGGATTTTTCCTACTAAAATCCGAGTAGCTTAGCTGTGAAGCATTAGACCTGTCACCACGAGGGCCACGGGTCCAGCCTCTTCCTCCATCTTTCTGTTTATATCAGATATGTTGGATGATTATGAGTGTTTTGTAAATTGTTTAAGACAGAAATAAAGGGGTAGAGTGCACATACATAGCCTTAAAGAAGGAGCAGGAAGAGAGCCCCACAAATGACTAATTTGGTGAATGCACAATATAAGAGGAATAAAAGAGGTTTGAAAAAAGATGCGAATAATCATAACAGGAAAAAATGTGTATAGAAGAAAATTTTTATATTTAAATAAAAGATTTAAAGGATGTAATAGAAAACCATCTGAATATGTTTTCAGATCAGACCAAAAAAATAAACAAAAATGAATGATAAAACTGACTGTAAATTTTTACAAGATTACCATTGATAAATTGAGTACATGGAGAGATGGATAATGGAATTTAACGATGATCATTTTAAAGCAGTGAAAACAGAAGAATCAGGCTACAAGAAGAATATAGGTTGATAGAATCTTCACAGAATCAGAGAGAGAGAGAGAGAGAGAGAGAGAGAGAGAGAGAGAGAGAGAGAGAGAGAGAAAACCAGGGAGTTATTGTTATAAAAATTAAATTCACTGGAAGATCATATAAATGTAAATAAGAAAAAACTCGCAAGCTACACAGGCGAATTCAAGAATAGCTTTCAAATATAGGTATGATGAAGCGCATAGGAATTTGTTTATAACTCATATCAGGTCAGAAGTGGAATGTGCAGTGATTGCTCTGTTTCCACACCAGGAAAACACATAAATTAGAAAATGTTCAAAAGAAAATCTACAAAATGGTTACCAGAGGTAAACAAATTTTATTCTCGATGGAAGGCTGAAACTCTCATTGTAACTCATATTTACAAAGCGTTTTGGTCTGTTGCACACATTGTAAATACTGAGGATGGGAATAAACGGGGACTCAGAGAAGCTATATTTCGTGTTTACCTTTGTCTTTATTATTCCTGGATCATTCCTTGACGGTGAACTATCTTATGTCCAGGTAACACAAAACTACCAATTTGAATATCTGTGTTCGAACACACGCACGCACGCACGCATGCACGCACGCAAGCACACTCATAAACACACACACACACACACACTCACAAACTCCTGTTAGATGAGCAACATTTAGAAAGACTAGACAGCATAAATCAGAGTATGGTAAGGAAAATACGTATAGCTGAGTGTGTGGTGCGTAAATGCAGATGGGTTTTCAAACAAGAGTACTAAAGGGGAAGAAGGAATTGTAGATGTAACACCAGACTTGATAACTATCACAGAGATAAAGTTGACTGAGATGATATCAGTCCCTATATTGCCAGCAGGATATCACGTGATAAGGAAAGAAAAAAAACAGAGGAAGCTAAGGAGTGGTACTGCTAATGAAAAATCAGTGGAATTTTAAAGGGATGAACGGAATAAACAAACACCTACGTATTGAGCTCAATTAACACAAAGATCCCAAAAAAATAGTCAAGTATTGTTTGCCACTTAACAGTAGGAGACTAAGGGAACAACAATGCAGTGGTTGACATCATAGCACAGACTGCTAGAAATGAACATGGGGCTAAACAAAGCTACATATCATAGCTGATTTCAACCCCAACAAATATAATGGGAGAAATGGTACTCGTGTGGAAGACCGGAAACATGGAGTGCTAAGTTGGTGGAGATGGTTAGGGATTTCGTGTGTCATCAAGTTAGGTACACAAAAGTGACAGAGGAAGAGATAAGCCAGCAAAACCAGATCTGTCATTTAACATAACTACGTCTGACATAGATGAATACAGTAGAATATGGGAGCCATTTGGGCGTTATCGTCAATACAGTACCGTGAGCAGCTTGTGAAAATAAATGTTTAGGAAAGAAGTAGGTGTAGGGTCCGAGAAGCCAGACTTTGAAGAGGAAACTACAAAGAAGTAAGATAATTCCTAAATGTAGCGCATCAGGAAAGGGACCTAGAAGAAAATCAGCGTGTGAGTTGATGTCGCATCTAGCAGAAAAGTGCTGGGAGACAGAGGAGAACGTTATAAAGAAAAGGGGAAAATAGAACCCTTGGTACACTCAGAGATGTAGAGAAGCAAACAAGAAAAGCTTAGAAGCATGGTAAGCGAAATAAGAGAACAGAGAAGTAAACAGATTAGCCTGAAACGAATATGCAATGGTGAGGCTGAGCGACACTTTGAGAATGACTTAGGAGCAATGTCTAAAACAACACTGCTTCTCAGACACATCTGAGAAGTAAAAGGCTAGGTAATTCGACTGACAAATTAAGGCGAACTCACAAAAAATGGCAAGAAAAAAGCCGTGAACTGTTGTACAAACAATTAAAAGTTGTCTTCTCAGTGGAAACGAAGGCAACACCAGAAATCCCAGGCGAAAGAGTACACCAGCTCTTACTTAATACCATACACACAATAGGGAAAGAGATGAAAAATAAGCTGATGAAGTGTGATACATCAGAGGCACAGAAATCTACAAGTCGTCACCATGAATTTTGCTAGGGAGAACAGAAGCTCCGTCTTACCCATTTTCTGAGATCCAAAACAAGTCAATGGACACGGTACAGTTGCCAGAAATCTACAAAATTTTAAATGTACTCCCTATATTTAACAAGGGAGAGAGACAGAAAACATTGAACTTTTGATCAGTTTAGTGACCTACTTACCAAGTAAGACAATTTAAATCATCATCATATGGTGAGTGAATGATTACGGGCTGAGAGATGGGAAAACTAGTCTTACTAACCCGGTAGAATTCTATGCAAAATAACAAAAGATGAGACAGGAGAGAGAGAGGGAGGGAGGGAGGGAGGGAGAGGGAGGGAGGGAGAGGGAGGGAGGGAGGGAGGGAGGGAGAGAGGTAGGTAGGTAGGTGTACTGATGTGGAGGCAAGAATAACAGGGAACGTTCTCTGATGGAACGAAGAATATCTTAATGATACGAATCAATGAGTGGTAGTACGGGAAGAGATGTTAAAATAGAGGAAAAGTATGACTCAGGGTTCCGCAAGGATTGGTGTTAGGGCCAATACTATTTCTGGTTTATGTGAATGGCATACTAGAAATTGTTTGGATATATATCCCTATATACTGATGATGTGAAATTAATTAGATTAAAAACAGATGGGGAAAGGGAAACGCTGCAAATGTGCCCAGACAACTGCAAGATTGGTCGGATATGTGATTATTGGAATGATTATTGTATGAATCTTATTGAAGCTAGCTGGCCTAGTGGCTTACGCGACGGTCTGGAGTTTTGAGACTCTGTGACCACGGGTTCGAACCAAACCCGTGGTATGGTTTAGATTATGAAGATTAGAGAAAAGGCATGGAGACTGAACATGGAGTATATATTCTGGGGACAATGACTGTGAACTTCATTCATGGAGAAAAACGCAGGGGAAAGCATAGTGTCTAGCATAACCCAGAGATTCACATTCACGTCAACTGATTATCCTATACAGCGAATGCTCGTCTGGAGGTCTGGAATCTCAACAGAGTCACTTTGGATCCTTGATGCAACATATGTCATTCCATCTTGGAGTATGCAGCACCGGCATGGAACCCACACCTTAAAACACGTTAAAAAACTATTGAAAGTGCAGAGGTTTGCAGTCTGGTTTCAGAATATAGGGGTATAAGCAATCGATATTGGAATATAGATGAACCAGGGAAGACATGATATCAGCCGGTAAACTCGAAGGATCGAAAGGAATAAGCTATTTTAAAGGCGGAAAACAGGTACTTATCGGCACAGCTGAAAGACATAGGCACAGATGAGCCAAAGGACTGTCAGGAAACGTCTCGTCAGTGTAGGTAGTCAGGAAATAGAGTGAACACGACATAAAGAGCAGGTATTATAGAGCCCTTGAGTTTAAGAGCGAGTGAATGTATTAGACAAGTTGAGAGGCGGGGCCAAGAGCTAAGACTCGACTCTTGCAACTTTGTAAAGGAGAGCGCTCATAGATGAGTGTACACGCGAACCCAGACACAGTATCTCTGACAATTTATTTCGAATATCTTCACGCTTGTCCCCCTGCATCCTCAACAATATCTCAGGCAATATATCGCGCATATCTTCACGCCTGTTTCATCCACCCCCCCCCTCCCTCTCCCTCAACAATATCTTAAGCAGTATATTTCGCATATCTTCACGTCTCCCTCCTTCAACAATATCTCTGATAGTATATCGCTCGTATATTCCCGCCTCGTTTTACCCTCTCAACAATAACTTAGACAGTATATGACACGTTTATTCATACTTGTACTCCCTGTCAACAAGATATGGCAATATATCAATCATATCATCACAGTGGAACTTGCGTCCCCTCTTTACCTCGTCATATCTTCACGTCTGTCGCTCCCCTTGACAATAGTTCACGCAGTACGTTGAATATATGTTCATGCATGTCTCTCATTTCAACAGTAACTTTCTCAATATATTGCTAATATCTTCACTCCCGCCATTTAACATATATTTACGGAAGTCTAATAATATTTATGCACACCTGCTCCGCACCGCATTTTCATGCCTGCCCATCAGCATATCTTGACTCCTACCCAACATATCTTCATGCCTGCCCATCAACACATACCCCTATACTCTGAAACTAGTCAGGTTGCAAACCTCTGCAATATCCATTGTTTTTAATACGCGTTTTCAGGTGTGGATGTCGTGTCGGTGCTGCATACTTCAAGATGGGGGTGACATACGTTGTATCAAGGGTCCGAAATGACTCTGTTGAGACCTATAGCTGAGTATAGTGATTAGCATATCGCTAAATGTTGTCTCCAAGCTGCTACACCTTACCCTCTGCTCCAGTCTACAAGTCTGAAGCCTCTGTTTTATGCTAATGGTCTGACCGATTACCTAACACATTAAAGGTGCAGTTACGAAAAAAGTTTCTGGACAGTCAGACTGACTGACAAAATTAATTGCCAGTACTTTCTGTGCATCCATGTATAAATAGAATTATTAATGCATACATGAATTAATTACAGTTCGGATATTATATCCTTTATAAAAACAAAAATTATTTTGAAAAGGTGACCAACTGTACTGTTGGGGAAGTATTGTGATTGATAACAGATCCATATTCATCATACATCAGTCATATATACTCACGTAAGCATAACTTTGATGGACAAGGGCTATATAATGTCTTACAGAATACTCTTAATTTGCATAATATATAATTTATAATAATATTCCACTAATCAAAGTGTTCTTTAATATAGCCATGTTATTACTACACCTTACGCTATTATTCAACGCATAAAAAAACAGCATTCACCCGTTTAACGTTGGGTGAAGTGGAACAGAATTCTTCCTCCGTAAGCCATGCGTGTCGTAAGAGGCGACTAAAATACCGGGAGCAAGGGGCTAGTAACCTCTTCTCCTGTATACATTACTAAATTTAAAAAGAGGAACTTTAGCTTTTCTTTTTAGGTAACCCTGCCTCGGTGGGATATGGCCGGTTTGATGAAAAAAAATATCCTAGGTAGCAGGATGGAAGACAGCAATCGCCCAGGGAGGTACTACCGTCCTGCCAAGTGAGTGTAAAACGGAAACCTGTAATTGTGATGCATGATGGAAGGATTGCTGGTGTCTTTTTCCTTTCTCATAAACACGCTGGATAACAGGTATATCTTGCTACTTCTGCTTACAGTTAGGTGATACTACACATGCATGTACACGTATATGTACATGCATGTGTAGTGTCACATACATATATATATATATATATATATATATATATATATATATATATATATATATATATATATATATATAATAGTAGTAGGTTGGTAGTCAGCAACCACCCAGGGAGGTACTACCGTCCTGCCAAGTGAGTGTAAAACGAAAGCCTGTATTTGTTTTACATGATGGTAGGATTGCTGGTGTCTTTTTTTTCTGTCTCATAAACATGCAAAATTTCAGGTACGTATTGCTACTTCTACTTACATATAGGTCACACTACGCAAACATGTACACGTTTATGTATACACATTCATCTGAGTTTTCTTTGATTTTATCTTAATAGTTCTTGTTCTTATTGCTTTTCCTTTCATATCCATGGGGAAGTGGAATAAGAATCTTTCCTCCGTAAGCCATGCGTGTTGTAAAAGTCAACTAAAATGCCGGGAACAATGGGCTAGTAACCCCTTTTCCTGTATAGCTTACTAAACAGAAAAAGAAGAAAACCGTCAAAGTGGGATGTATGAATGTGCGTGGATGTTGTGCGAATGATAAGAAAGAGATGATTGTAGATGCTATGAATGAAAAGAAGCTGGATGTCCTGGCTTTAAGTGAGACAAAGCTGAAGGGGGTAGGAGAGTTTCAGTGGGGAGAAATAAATGGGGTTAGGTCAGGGGTTTCAAATAGAGTTAGAGCTAAAGAAGGAGTGGCAATAATGTTGAATAATCAGTTATGGCAGGTAAAGAGGGAATAAAAATGTATAAATTCAAGGATTATGTGGAGTAAAATAAAGGTTGGATGTGAAAAGTGGGTTATAGTAAGTGTTTATGCACCTGGAGAAGAGAGAAGTGTAGAGGAGAGAGAGAGAGAGATTTTGGGAAATGTTGAGTGAGTGTGTGGGGAGTTTTGAACCAAGTGAGAGAGTAATTGTGGTTGGGGGGATCTTAATGCTAAAGTGGGTAAAAATGTTGTGGAGGGAGTAGTAGGTAAATTTGGGGTGCCAGGGGTAAATGTAAATGGGGAACCATTAATTGAGCTATGTGTAGAAAGAGGTTTGGTAATAAGCAATACGTATTTTATGAAAAAGAGGATAAATAAATATACAAGGTATGATATAGCACGTAAGGAAACTAGTTTGTTTGATTATGTATTGGTGGATAAAAGGTTGATGGGTAGGCTTCAGGATGTACATGTTTATAGAGGGGCAACGGATATATCGGACCATTATTTGGTTGTAGCTACAGTTAGAGTAAAAGGTAGATGGGACAAAAAGAAAATGGCAACAGCAAGTAAGAGAGAGGTAAAAGTGTATAAACTAAGGGAGGAGGAAGTTAGGGTGAGATATAAGCAACTATTGGCAGAAAGGTGGGCTAGTGCAAGTATGAGTAGTGGGGGGGTTGAAGAGAGTTGGGATAGTTTTAAAAATGCAGTATTAGAATGTGGGGCAGAAGTTTGTGGCTATAGGAGGGTGGGTGCAGGAGGAAAGAGGAGTGAGTGGTGGAATGAAGAAGTAAAGGGTGTGATAAAAGAGAAAAAGGTAGCTTATGAGAGGTTTTTACAAAACAGAAGTGTAAATAGAAGAGCAGAGTATATGGAGAGTAAAAGAAAGGTGAAGAGAGTGGAGAAAGAGTGCAAAAGAAGAGCGGATGAAAGAATGGGAGAGGCTCTGTCAAGAAATTTTGCTGAAAACAAGAAATTTTTTTGGAGTGAGATAAACAAGGTAAGAAAGCCTAGGGAACGAATGGATTTGTCAGTTAAAAACAGAGTAGGGGAGTTAGTAGATGGGGAGCTGGAGGTATTGGGTAGATGGCGGGAATATTTTGAGGAACTTTTAAATGTCGATGAAAAAAGGGAGGCGGTAATTTCATGTACTGGCCCGGGAGGTACAACATCGTTTAGGAGTGAAGAAGAGCAGGATGTGAGTGTGGGGGAGGTGCGTAAGGCATTAGGTAGAATGAAAGTGGGTAAAGCAGCTGGAACTGACGGGATCATGACAGAAATGTTAAAAGCAGGGGGGGATATAGTGCTGGAGTGGTTGGTATTTTTGTATAATAATAAATGTATGAAAGAGGGGAAGGTACCTAGGGATTGGCAGAGAGCATGTACAGTTCCTTTATATAAAGGGAAGGGGGGTAATAGAGAGTGTAAAAATTATAGGGGAATAAGTTTACTGAGTATACCAGGTAAAGTGTATTGCAGGGTTATTATTGAAAGAATTAGAGGTAAGACAGACAGTAGGATTGCAGATGAGCAAGGAGGCTTTAGAGTGGGTAGGGGATGTGTAGATCAAGTGTTTACAGTGAAGCATATATGTGAACAGTATTTAGATAAAGGTAGAGAAGTTTTCATTGCATTTATGGATTTAGAAAAGGCATATGATAGAGTGGATAGGGGAGCAATGTGGCAAATGTTGCAAGTGTATGGAATAGGTAGTAAGTTACTGAAGGCTGTAAAGAGTTTTTATGAGGATAGTGAGGCTCAGGTTAGGGTGTGTAGGAGAGAAGGAGATTACTTCCCGGTAAAAGTAGGTCTTAGACAGGGATGTGTAATGTCATCATGGTTGTTTAATATATTTATAGATGGGGTTGTAAAAGAAGTAAATGCTAGGGTGTTGGGGAGAGGGGTGGGATTAAATTATGGGGAATTAAATGCAAAATGGGAGTTGGCACAGTTACTTTTTGCTGATGATACTGTGCTTATGGGAGATTCTAAAGAAAAGTTGCAAAGGTTAGTGGACGAGTTTGGGAGAGTGTGTAAAGGTAGAAAGTTGAAAGTGAACATAGATAAGAGTAAGGTGATGAGGGTATTAAACGATTTAAATAAAGAAAAATTGGATATCACATTAGAGAGAGGGATTATGGAAGAAGTAAATGTTTTCAGATATTTGGGAGTTGACGTGTCAGCGGATGGGTTTATGAAGGATGAGGTTAACCATAGAATTGATGAAGGAAAAAAGGTGAGTGGTGTGTTGAGGTATATGTGGAGACAAAAAACGTTATCCATGGAGGCAAAGAAGGGAATGTACGAAAGTATAGTGGTACCAACACTCTTATGGGTGTGAAGCATGGGTTGCAAATGCTGCAGCGAGGAGGAGGCTGGAGGCACTGGAGATGTCCTGTCTAAGGGCAATGTGTGGTGTAAATATTATGCAGAAAATTCGGAATGTGGAAATTAGGAGAAGGTGTGGAGTTACTAAAAGTATTTGTCAGAGGGCTGAAGAGGGGTTGTTGGGGTGGTTTGGTCATTTAGAGAGAATGGATCAAAGTAGAATGACTTGGAGAGCGTATAAATCTGTAAGGGAAGGAAGGCGGGGTAGGGGTCGTCCTAGAAAAGGTTGGAGGGAGGGCGTAAAGGAGGTTTTGTCGGCGAGGGCTTGGACTTCCAGCAAGCATATGTGAGCCTGTTAGATAGGAGTGAATGGAGACGAATGGTTTTTGGGACATGATCTGTTGGAGTGTGAGCAGGGTAACATTTTGTGAAGGGATTCAGGAAAACCAGTTAATTGATTTAGTTGGACTTGAGTCCTGGAAATGGGAAGTACAATGCCTGCACTTTAAAGGAGGGTCTGAGATAGTGACAGCTGGGAGGGACTATTCTCAGCTGTCGTATCTGAGCTCCTCTGCAAAGACAGTGATTATGTATGAGTGTGGTGAAAGTGTTGAATGATGATGAAGTATTTTCTTTTGGGATTTTCTTTCTTTTGGGTCACCCTGCCTCGGTAGGAGACGGCCGACTTGTTGAAAAAAAAAATATATATTTATTTATTTATTTATATTTATATATATATATATATATATATATATTTTTCAACAAGTCGGCCGTTTCCACCAAGCAGGGTGACCCAAAAGAAAGAAAATCCCAAAAGAAAATACTTTCATCATCATTCAACACTTTCACCACACTCATACATAATCACTGTCTTTGCAGAGGAGCTCAGATACGACAGCTGAGAATAAGTCCCTCCAATGTCACTATCTCAGACCCCTCTTAAAGTGCAGGCATTGGACTTCCATTTCCAGGACTCAAGTCCAACTAAATCCATTAACTGGTTTCCTGAATCCCTTCACAAAATGTTACCCTGCTCACACACTAAATTAATTATATATATATATATATATATATATATATATATATATATATATATATATATATATATATATAATATATATATCAATAACACTGCGACTAGCCAAGGATTCGAAACCATGTTTTGCCGCCTCATGGTGAGCGAAAATCCACATGACGCGCTAACCCAACGACCTGGTCCTGTGGGTTAGAGCGTCATGTGGTTCTCGCTCACCATGAGGCGAGCTAAAACAACATGGGTTCGAATCCTTGGCTAGTCGCAGTGTTGATATTGATCAATACCACTCGTTCGTGGGTACACTAACCTACCTCCCTACCAGCCTGCCTACCTACCTCCCTACCAGCCTACATACCTCCCTACCAGCCTACCTATCTCCCTACCAGCCTACCTACCTCCCTACCAGCCTACCTACCTCCCTACCAACTACCATCTCCATACCAGCCTACCTACCTCCTTACCAGCCTACTTACCTCCTTACCAGCCTACCTACCTCCTTACCAGCCTACCTACCTCCTTACCAGCCTACCTACCTCCTTACCAGCCTACCTACCTCCTTACCAGCCTACCTACCTCCTTTACCAGCCTACCTACCTTTCTACCAGCCTACCTTCCTTCCTACCAGCCTACTTGTCTACCTGCATCCCCATCAGCCTATCAACCTCCCTTCCAACCTACTTACCACCCTACCAGCCTACCTACCTCCCTATCAGCCTACCTACCTCCGTACCAGCCTACTTACCTCCGTACCAGCCTACTTACCTCCCTACCAGCCTACCTACATCCCTACCTACCTCCCCATCAGCCTACCTACCTCCGAACCAGCTTATCTACCTCGTATCTACCTTTCTTTCCTACCTACCTATCAAATTCTTATAACATTTCAAGAACTGTTAGCCTCATTCAGAATGGAAATGTTTTTGCCATATGATTAAAATTAAGTCCTTTCTAAAATTTTCTCTTATACTTTTAAAGATATATCTTTTCATTTATGTTAATGTAAAAATTAATAATTTTGTACCAATAGAACCTTAGAAAACTTACCTAACCTTATTATTATTATAACAAGCGCAATTTAATTTAGCCTAATCCAATTAAATATATTTTAGATATGTTTACTATAATTTAATAATAAAGAAACTCAATGAAATATATTTTTTTTCGTTAGGTTCAGAATGATTTTTGCGAAATTATTGCATAAACAAATTTTCGCTTGCCTTATTCGGCAAGAAGAGCGTTGCTATTTAAGCCAAAATCGCAAGTTTTACCTATTCTTATATATATATATATATATATATATATATATATATATATATATATATATATATATATATATATATATATATATATATATATATATATATAACAAACACACTATCGACAAGTGCCCTTGAAAATCATTAACTAACACGACAGGCCAAGTAATGAGTAATGACATTATCATCAAAGAGAAATTAAGTTATCTCTCTCCATCAACAATTTAGATCTTCACTAATTTTGTATTTGAAATGTCAATGGTTGGCAGATTGCTGACTGTAGCAACTGTCACGAAAAAAAATCTTTAATTACAGCCAGAGACATAAACGTGGAGCAACACTGAGAGTCATGCTGGTCCACGTCACACTTGCCCAGTCCGTCACAGTAGCACCTGTCTAACATATTTCTAAAGCTACCTAAAGGTACTCTGACATTTAATGACAATGTGTGAATTTTAATCTCTCATGATTGACTACTGTATGGTAGGTTGACGCGATAGACGGGTTTTTACTTTCAATTTGGGTTATGGTGTATCAGCATAAGTAGTTTTAAGAAGTCAGTTCATCAGTACAGCTCAATAATCTACGTTACGCTTCTCTCCTGGAATAGTTTATTAGGGTTACTGATGCTTTAGTTCCTTGAATAGCTTTATAAATTGGTTAGATAAAAATATGCGTAAGATGTGATGAATATGAATAGGACTTATGTAATGTTCTATGTAATATTAAAAATATCATCACTTAAATATTAACGTAAACTTTCACTGCTCAGCACATATATTGACACACGGCAGGGCATGTGTGTACCGCTGGCTTCAGGTGTGTATACCGCTAGCTTCAAGTTAATGGTAATGGGGGGAGGAGTTAGAGGGAAAAAGTGACCATCGTTACTTTAAAAAGTGCCGAATTTACTTGAAAGTTTTGGCAATTAATTTTGTCAAGTAGTCACTATCGTTGATACAAACTGCGCTAATTCATTCACGAAAATAGCCTTTATTCCATTGTTTACTATGAGTTGCTTGGTATTATTTCTACCCAGGAGAGACTATCCTGGATTTTTTTACATAGATGTACTTACTGTATTTTCCGGCATTTGAGGCGTGCTTTTCCCCTTCCCCCACAAAAAAAAAAAATCTTGGAAAATCTCCCTGCGCTTAAAAGGCGCTCAATTTGGGTTACGCTTTACCAGTTGTTTACTAACGTTACGTTACAACAGCTTGGAAACAGCGTGCCAACAAGCAGCCGGCACTCAATATAAACAAACATCTCATCACAAGGACTTTAAATTACCGTACGTAGTAAGCAAACCAGTTTTAACGGTTATAAGTACTCGTAAAGAATTCGGGTTCATTAGCCCTTGAATATGATTACTGATTTACCATTTTGACACTTTTGGGCCGCTCAAAACAGAGAAAACGGCAGGGCGAGGAAATCCCTGTATCAAGACCCCAAGACGCTGCTGTTTGTGACACGTGTTTACCTGGAGAGAGTTCCAGGGTCAACGACTCTGCGGCCCGGTCTGCGACCAGGCCTCATGTTGGATCAGAGCCTGATCAACCAGGCTGTTACTGCTGGCCGCACGCAGTCCAACGTACGAACCACAGCCTGGCTAGTCAGGCACCGACTTTAGGTGCCTGTCCAGTGCCTGCTTGAAGACAGCCAGGGGTATATTGGTAATCCCCCTTATGTATGCTGGGAGGCAGTTGAACAGTCTTGGGCCCCTGACACTTATTGTGTTGTCTCTCAACGTGCTAGTGGCACCCCTGCTTTTCATTGGGGGTATGTTACATCGTCTGCCGAGTCTTTTGCTTTCGTAGGGAGTGACACTCGTGTGCAAATTTGGTACTAATCCCTCCAGGATTTCCCAAGTGTATATAATAATGTATCTCTCTTGCCTGCGTTCCAGGGAGTACAGGTTTAGGAACTTCAAGCGTTCCCAGTAATTGAGGTGGTTTATTGCAGTTATGCGTGCCGTGAAGGTTCTCTGTACATTTTCTAGTTCAGCAATTTCACCTGCCTTGAAAGATGCAGTCAGTGTGCAGCAATATTCCAGCCTAGATAGAACAAGCGACCTGAAAAGTGTCAACATGGCCTTGGCATCCCTGGTTTTGAAGGTTCTCATTATCCATCCTGTCATTTTTCTGGCAGATGCGATTGCTACAGTGTTATGGTTCTTGAAGGTGAGATCCTCTGTCATGATCACTCCCAGGTGTCTTTGACATTAGTTTTTCGCCCTATTGTGTGGTTGGAATTTGTTTAATATTCCGATGAGATTTTAATTTCCTCACGTTTTTCATATCGGAGTAATTGAAATTTCTCATCATTGAACTTCATATTGTTTTCTGCAGCCCATTTAAAGATTTGGTTTATGTCTGCTTGGAGTCTAGCAGTGTGTTCAATGGTGGACACTGTCATGCAGATTCGGGTGACATCTGCAAAGGAAGACACGGCACTGTGGCTGATATCCTTGTCAATGTCCTATATAAGGATGAGGAACAGGATGGGAGCGAGTACTGTGCCTTGTGGAACAGAGCTTTTCACTGTAGCCGCCTCAGACTTTACTCTGTTGACTACTACTCTGTGTTCTACTTGAAATTATAGATCCATCTACCAACTTTTCCTGTTATTCCTTTTTCACGCATTTTGTGTGCTATTTCACCATGGTGATGAAAATGGTTTCGAAAACTAAGAAGCTGAAGTGTTTCATTCTTCAACTTGTCTGGTTTCAAGGCTGTTTTCATAACACATACAGATGATTACATATAGGTCGGCGCGCGCGCGCGCACACACAGTGAAACTTCTTGAGGCAAGTATACCTCAGGAAGTTTGTATGTGTACAAACGATTCGCTGCTTTGCCCTGTAAAGGATCACTATGCTACCTGTCTGAGCAACATCAGTTGTCACCAGTTTTACCTCTTATGACCTGTAACGACAAGTCGTGATCTAAGGTGGAGCAGGTAACAGGTCAAAGGTTACCAAGCATCCCCGTGACATGGTCTGGTAGTTTTACTGGTCAGGGAGTTAGCACTACACTAACCAGGGCTGAGCCAAGTCATAGTTCAGGTTTTATCATCAACGCCATAACCTGGGCTCCAGGTCACAATAGGTTCAGAAGCCCAGATTTAACATGAGAGGAAAGGAAATGGGGATGAGGGACAGGGAGGGACGGGGAGGGGAGAGACAAGGAGAGGGGGATGGAGGGAGGGGATGTGTTGTTGTTCGCGGAACATTATCCATATATATTGGTATTGAGAACTGGCTGTAGTATGAATGGGCGAGGGGCTAGAACAATGATTGTGATGATTATGGTGGTGTTGGTAGTTATGGTGGTGATGTTAGTAGTGAAGGCGGCAATGGTGGTAGCTTAAGTGGTAGTGATGGTGGTAGTTGTTGTAGTCGTAGTGTGGTGGGCAGGGGTGGTGGTAATGGTTTTGGTGGTATTCGAAATGATGATAGAAATGGTGGCAGCTCTTGTGGTGATGGTATGGTGGTAATAATGGCAGTGGTTCGAACCCCACCCGTGGTATGGTTTAATGACAGTGCTAATGGTGATGGTGGTCCTCGTAATGGATGTGATGTGACAGTGGCGGTGTGTGATGGTGAGATGTCAAAGACATGAAACAAAAATAGAGAGGTTGAAGACTAAGCAACCTGACTTAATAATATGTGACTTGCAATAAGAGGTCAATCACTACACCAACTCAACCATAACGCCTTTTTCTGACCTACCACATTCCTTGTTGCATAGCCACATAATGTGGCATATCACATGTCATTACACACAACACAGTATTACCATTCGTTCTGCAGTATATACCAACATATGATACCAGCGGATCTCTTTCTGAGCACAAAAATATGATAGAACATATTAATACAATTTATAATAATAATAATAACTAATTATAATAACAATAATTATTCTTAAAATAAGTAAATGTTTGTGAAATTTGTATATTTCATACACTAAAAGCTTTAATATTGACATTTTTTTCATGAGAATTCATGACATTGGCTACTGTGTCCTGGGTACTGTATGCTGGGAACTGTGACCCAGATTCTGTGACCTGGGTACTATGGCCTGCATATTTTGCTTTGAATTTGATAAACTGGGTTACCTGAAGTCACTTCTGGGGGTCACGCTTTTGACCCAGTCCCAGGCCAGGCCTCATGGTAGCTGGACTGATCAATCATACTGTTAGTGCCCGCCACCCGCAGTTAATCATATGCACTACAGTCCGACAGATTAAGAAATGACATGAGAAACTTATGTTCCATTTTGAACACTGCAAGGGGGTTGTAATTCCCTTTATCCGTGAAAGAAGTGTTGTGGAATCGTGGTCCCTTGACATCGAGTTTTCTCCCTGCATAATCATTGTTCCCCGTTTTTAATTGGAAGCATTTTGTACCAGTCTGCTTTGCCTCTTGCTTTCATATGTAATAATTTTGGTGTACATTTTTAGGACCAGAATCTTCCAGGTGTAGATTATGATGTATATCTCTCACCTATGTTCTAAGATGCACAGTTCAAGAGACTTCAAGTGTTTTCAGTAATTTATTTACTTGACTGAGTTTATACGTGCTGTGAAGGTTTTTTGCACATTCTCCATTTCTCCATTTTCACCTACCTTAAAGTGGGTCGTAAGTATACAGCAATATTCCAACCGAGAGAGAATGAGTGACTTGAATAGTATCATCATTACCTTGGCACCTTATATTTTGGAAGTTCTAGGTTTGGAAGGCTAGTTATCCTGATTTTACTTGCAGCTGCTATACCAATGTTGTGCTCCTTGATCGTGAGATGATCTGACATAACTTTCGTGAGATGAGATGACATAACTTCCGTGAGATGAGATGACATAACTTCCGTGAGATGATCTGACATAACTTTCGTGAGATGATCTGACATAACTTTCGTGAGATGATCTGACATAACTTCCGTGAGATGATCTGACATAACTTCCGTGAGATGATCTGACATAACTTCCGTGAGATGATCTGACATAACTTCCGTGAGATGATCTGACATAACTTCCGTGAGATGATCTGACATAACTTCCGTGAGATGATCTGACATAACTTCCGTGAGATGATCTGACATAACTTCCGTGAGATGATCTGACATAACTTCCGTGAGATGATCTGACATAACTTCCGTGAGATGATCTGACATAACTTCCGTGAGATGATCTGACATAACTTCCGTGAGATGATCTGACATAACTTTCGTGAGATGATCTGACATAACTTCCAGGTCTCTCACATTAGACTTCCGCTCAATTGAGTTATAAGGAATAAGTCTTGTACTCTGATCTCGTTTTATTCTTCAGTTTTTCAGTAACATAGCTCCTAGAATTTGTCCTTACTGAACATCATATTATTGTCAGCAGTCCACTGGAAGACTTGGTTTATATTGGCTTGGAGGCTCACTATGGATGCCACTCTCATGCAAATTCTAGAATCGCCTAGAAAGGATGATACAGTGGTATTATTTACGTCCCTTCCTATATTAGATAGGAGAATGAGCAAGAAGTTGGGCGAGTACCTTGCCACTCTGTTTACCATTACACTTTGCGTTCTGTTTGTTAGAAAAATAAATATCCAATTTCCACCTTTACAGTTATTTTTTTTAGACTTATTTCGTGCGCAATATTCTAATGGTCGCACTTGTCGACAACTTTTGCAAAATCAGTGTACAATGCATCAGCCTTTTGCTTGTTTTCCAGTATATCTAAGAGCATGTCGTAACAGTACAACAGTTGCTAGAGGCAAGAACGACCTGTTCTGATCCCACGGCGACCTGGGTTGTACATATGATGCGATTCCATATGATCCGCAGTCTTCTGGGACGACAGTACTGTCGTTCCAGAGTTTCCCGATAATTCTCTTTTCAGTGGCCTTTCTCGTATGGGGCTTTACCAATGGGTTTTAATAACAGTGTGATAACTCCAGTGATCAGACCTGTTCTCTATATAATACATAATGCACGTGATGGTTTCTTGCAATTCTTGATGAATATAGAGGTCTACGAGTTTGGGTTAGGGGTGAAGTGCACAAGCGTGCAATCAGTGGCCTCTTTGAAGCCAAGTGTGAGTTAGGGTTACATCAGACATTGTGAATATATCCATAGTGTTTTGTTTCTAATAAAAAGGAAAAAAATCATATAGGTTGTCAGACTTTAGACTGATTAATTTCTCACTGAACGCTGAGTCGTATTGGAACTTCACTATTTCGATCATTTCTTTATTATCAGAATATCTTCTATATCCTTTCATTGAAGGCTCGATACAAGATGTCGCTTTTGCCCTGGATTTTCCGCATGAGAAGTATTATTTTGGTTTTCTATCAATTTCACTTATGGTTTTGTTTCTTCTGCCTCTCCTGAATTCTTTGATTCCTAAAGGAATATAGCTAGTGTTTTCGTTTTGAGAAGCTGTGTTATCTGCTGTCTTCGCCTATAAAGGACGTGAACTTCTCTTTCCATAATATGACCTGGGTTCTGTTACCCTGTAACTGTAACCTGGATACTGAGACTTGGGTCCTGTATCCTGGATACTGTACCCCTGGCTATGACACCTTAATATTGAGTCTTGCACATCTTCACTTTAGTATCAAAATTGCTTGATACAATCACATAATCGTTTTCTGTATTATTGTCTTCCTTTACTGTAAACTAATTTATTCTATAATCTCTCTCTCGCAGCTGGTCACGAAGTTTGCTTGAATGCATTAGCTCTAAGCATCTTCTGCTCGCGTTGGAGCTATTATTATCTGAGATAAGAAGTTGCTATCGCTAATGCCAATCTTGCTTCTGCATTTCCTGACAACGTGTTCCCACTGATATCTAAATTAGAAAAATTCGTCAGGGACTTCCATTTCCGTTGTTGGTTATAATTGACTTCATTTCATCATATAGATTAATAATTTTCTTCTCTGGGTGATCCACACAAAAACTCTAGACCTTATTTTAAGTAATGCAACGAATTTTAACTTTGAATCTTACTTTTCAACATCTTGCCTATTTTTTTTAACCAAACTTATTTCTTATGTATATGTTGAAAGCAAATCCTTACCTGTTACACGAACCTTGTTGAAAATAAATCTATTGTAGGAGGGAAATGTGCTTTTTCCATTGTTATATTTTTGTTAATATTAATTCATATAATTATTTTCTAATATCACTACATAGCTATGTAACTTTGTAATACTGCGTTATTTACTGCCGTTCAAAGCTGGGATGACAATAGTCTAATTTTAATCCTATTTCATAAGAGTATAACATGATTGTATGTTTAACTGTTTTTGGTACTGCTTCACTTATGTCATATCGTCTTCCTCTCTTATATATACGTATATATATATATATATATATATATATATATATATATATATATATATATATATATATATATATATATATATATATATATATCAAGTGGTATATTAACTTGATATACCACTAAACACACACATTATGCACCAAAGTGGTTGGGCCACTTACCTTTATTATCCTTCCTCCACACAAACCCCTACTTTCCTAATTTCCATCCTTACCTATCCTTCTTCCTTCCCCATCTTACCAAAGCTCTGGTCAAAATGATGATATATATATATATATATATATATATATATATATATATATATATATATATATATATAGGGTCCACCTCTGGTGTACATTGTGGGACCCATAGCCTCGGGAAGTGGATAAAAGGCTTCAAGGAAGAATATATATATATATATATATATATATATATATATATATATATATATATATATATATATATATATGTGGTAAGATCATAGTAAAAATCAAATATAAGCAGGAAGACATATAAGGACAACACTACACCTCGTAGTTACCTTATAACACTTGACCTTTTATGATGATGTAGGTAGTCAAGGATCCGTCAAACACAGTTTAAATTCTACCAAAGCTTTTAAGATTTTAACTTGCCTAATGTATCTTAAATTTAATTACCTATAAATGAAGCCAATTTGTACAATCCTAAAGCAATATTCATATTATTTTAAAACTATTTTTATGAAAAATGATTCTATTATATTTATCTCGACCATGGACCTACTTGATATAACTTTCTCAGCCTTTTGAAAATAAATTGGATGGTTAAAATCTCTCACGTGAATAAACAGCGCATTATAATCTTGTCGACTTCTAATGCTATATTTATGTTGTTTTAATCTTAGTTAAATTTTGACTGTAATAAACTTTTATCACATTTTTACAGGAACTCGTGTAGACACATCCGTTAGCATTTTTTCGGGAATTTTTTATCAAAAGTTTTTTTTTTACGGTATCAAGATTTTTAAATACAATTTTGATATTAAAATTATTATATAGAAAAGTTATATCAAGCAAGTTTTCATGGTAAGAGAGAACCAACATATTTTTAGTTGAATAATGTTCGTTGTCCTTTTTTCATTTGTAAAAAGTATTTCTAGCAATTTTTAAAGCTTTTTCAATTAAGTGTTTTGGGTATTATAGATCATTAGCTTGATCATAAATCTTCAAAATTTCTTCATCTATGAACTCTGGGCTGCAAATACTCAAGCCTCTCAAAAACATTGATGAGAATACAGAAAGTTTACCTATTTTTTTTTTAAATTTTTAATTTAAAATCGTAGTTTCCCTTAATAATTAAAACATCTGGAAAAGGCAGAGAGTTATTTTATTCAAACTCGGCAGTAAAATTTATGGAATGAGCTGTACTATTTAATTTAAGAATGAAATGGTTTTTATCTATTTTCTTAGGCATAAGACATAAAACATCATCAGCATATCTGTACCACCCAGCTCTATTGTTTAAACTCCTTCCCAATAGATCTAAGTGGTGTAATCTCGTCCTTGTATGCCTTACTGATGATCTCTTATTTTTACAGTTCCTTCATAATGTAAGAAATCACGAATACGCTTGGAAGTTCACTATTTTTTCATAATGGTTGTTCTGCATATTGTGACATCTGTTTACTGTGATCTTATATATAATATATATATATATATATATATATATATATATATATATATATATATATATATATATATATATATATATATATATATGTCGTGCCGATTAGGTAAAACTTGCGATTTTGGCTTATATAGCAACGCTCATCTTGCCATATAAGACAAGTGAAAATTTGTGTATGCAATAATTTCGCCAAAATCATTCTGAACATAACGAAAAAATATATTTCATTGTGTTTGTTTATTATTAAATTAATGTTAACGTATCTAAAATATATTTAGTTGGGTTAGGCAAAATTAAATTGCGCTTGTTGTAATAAGGTTAGGTAGGTTTTCAAAGTTTCTCTTGGTACAAAATTATAACTTTTACATTAACATAAATGAAAAAATATATCTTTAAACGTATAAGAGAAAATTTTAGGAAGGATTTAATTTTAGATGAGTTCTTGCTAATTGACCAGTTTTACCTAATCGGCACGACATATATATATATATATATATATATATATATATATATATATATATATATATATATATATATATATATATATTATATATATATATATATATATATATATATATATATATTTATTTATATATATATATATTTATATATTATTGTACCCACGAACAAGTGGTATTGATCAGTAACAACACTGCGACTAGTCAAGGAGTCATGTTTTGTCCTGCCTCATGGTGGGCGAAAACTCATGACGCCTTAATCCACGGTGCAGGCCAAAGCAGCATGGGTTCGACTCCTTGACTAGTCGCAGTGTTGTTATTGATATATATATATATATATATATATATATATATATATATATATATATATATATATATATATATATATATATAGGGAATAAGTCTGTTGAGTATACCTGGTAAAGTGTATGGTAGAGTTATTATTGAAAGAATTAGGAGTAAGACGAAGAACAGGATAGCGGATGAACAAGGAGGCTTTAGGAATGGTAGGGGGTGTGTAGACCAAGTGTTTGCAGTGAAACATAAAGGTGAACAATATTTAGATAAGGGTAAAGAGGTTTATGGCATTTATGGATTTGGAAAAGGCATATGATAGGGTTGATAGGGGGCCAATGTTGCAAATGAATGGAATAGGAGGTAGGTTATTGAAACCGGTGAAAAGTTTTTAAGAGGATAGTGAGGCTCAGGTTATAGTATGTAGGCGAGAGAGGGATTATTTTCCAGTAAAAGTAGGCCTTAGACAGGGATGTGTGATGTCACCGTGGTTGTTCTATATATTTATAGATGGAATTGTAAGAGAAGTGAATGCTCGGGTGTTGGCAAGAGGTGTGGGGTTAAAAGATAAAAAATCTAACACAAAATGGGAGTTGTCACAGTTGCTCTTTGCTGATGACACTGTGCTTTTGGGGGATTCTGAAGAGAAGTTGCAGAGGTTGGTGGATGAGTTTGGTAGGGTATGTAAAAGAAGGAAATTAAAAGTGAATATTGGAAAGAGTAAGGTGATGAGCATAACAAAAATATTAGATAACGGAAGATTGGATATCAGATTGGAGGGAGAGAGTATGGAGGAGGTGAATGTGTTCAGATATTTGGGAGTGGATGTGTCAGCAGATGGGTCTATGAAGGATGAGGTGAATCGTAGAATTAACGAGGGGAAAAAGGTGAGTGGTGCACTGAGGAGCTTGTGGAGACAGAGAACTTTATCCATGAAAGCAAAGAGGGGAATCTATGAGAGTATAGTTATACCAACACTCTTGTATGGGAGCGAGACATAGGTTGTGAATGTTGCAACAAGGAGAAGGCTGGAGGCAGTGGAGATGTCATGTCTGAGGGCAATGTGTGGTGTGAATATAATGCAGAGAATCCGTAGTTAGGAGATTAGGTGTGGGATTGCCAAAACTATTATCCAGAGAGCTGAGGAGGGGTTATTGAGATGGTTTGGACATATAGAGAGGATGGAACAAAATATAATGACTTCGAGAGTGTATAAATCTGTAGTGGAGGGAAGGCGGGGTAAGAGTCGGCCTAGAAAAGGTTGAAGGGAGGGGGTAAAGGAGGTTTTGGATGCGAGGGGCTTGGACTTCCAGCAAGCGTGCGTGAGCGTGTTAGATAGGAGCGAATGGAGACAAATGGTTTTTAGGACTTGACGTGCTGCTGTAGTGTAAGCAAGGTAACATTTATGAAGGGTTTCAGGGAAACCGGCAGGCCGGTTTTGATTCCTGGAGATGGGAAGTACAGTGCCGGCACTCTGAAGGAGGGGTGTTAATGTTGCAGTTTTGTAGCTGTAGTGTAAGTACGCCTCTGGCAAGACAGTGATGGAGTGAATGATGAAAGTTTTTCTTTGTAGGGGCACCCTGCCTTGGTGGGAAACGGCCTATGAGTTAATAAAAAAAATAAAAAAATAATGTGGGTTTCTTATTTCGTAGGTCAGCTTTAAGATCACAGTGACCTACGAGTAATATGAAAAGCAATTTGAGTTTCTCGAAGTCTACCTGTGCGGCTCCCTACCACCTGATCTCACCTTCAAGAGCAGTTTAGCTTTCATCAAGAGTGAGTTTCCACGTTGCTGCTGCTCAGCTCATCTCCTGTTGTGTTCTTAACTGATTTATGTTGCAGCACACATTTTTGTGAGAGGGGTACACTGTGTATGTTGTTTTTCTGTGAATTCGTATTCACAGACCTTAAATGGGTTATAAATATTGTTGTCTTTTATTGTTGTGCTTTTAACATATCTTGTCATACCATGATATTAAGTCTAGCTCATGTCACCGTAAAGTTGTTTCAGTATCTACGCCACGTCGTAGCATAGGATATTTGTAAATACCTGAGCTTAGACTCAGTGATTGGGTTATTTGATCTTTTCTACTATAAGATGTTTTGAGGTCAGTTTTTATAGCAAAAATATACGAAGAAAGCTGGTGAAAGCAAGGTGAATGCTTAGTAATAAAAGTAGAATTACCGACAATATGTTAGGTAAAACGACACATGTGCAACTATGCAACTATGCAACTAATGCATCCACCTCGACGTTGATGTCTGTGTACTGGCTGGTATTCTCTCCTGTATCTGTGTCTACCATTCTGTGTTATTTAGCACAGCTTGGTTGAATATTTACCTTTATTTTACAAGCAAACCTCTTACGAAGTGTAAAGCAAAATGATCTCATTATAGATGTAAATTTGATACTGTGTACATTGTACAGTCCAGAACTATTATATATTTAATATCAAATATGTTAGTCCCTAAATCATTGTTATCATTTATACTCCAGCTTGTTTACATTACTGGACCTCTCTTATTTCATGAATAATTTGATTTGTTAATCCTTAATCACAAGTTTTAACGACTATATATTTTAAGTATGATGCTGACATTTCCCACTCATTTTCATGGGCGTAAATGTGACATGTTTAAAGAAGAAATAACAAAAAACTATAAGGTTTATGCTACAAGGGACAAATTTTTTTATTTAATTGCATTACGATTAGCATACAGGATAGCAATTGTATTAATGTTGGTAGAATTACCGACAATATGTTAAGTAAAAGGACACAAATGCAACTAATGTGACATTTTATTGTGGCAACGTTTCGATTTAGCAAGCCGGAGAGCGAAACGTTGCCACAATAAAATGTCACATTAGTTACACTTGTGTCCTTTTATTTAGGATAGCAATTATTGGAAAATAATGAAAATGTTCTGTCTAGTCTCTCTGATAATTGTAATATTATTCTGTTATTAGAAGCAATTAACAGCATTTAGACCTGACTAGAAATAACATATATTATTAGTTAAGGATTACGGTTGTTCATTAGATGATAATTGTGAATTATCAATTAAGGCGTATAGTAAAATATACCAATTTAACTTTATTCCGTCATTAGCAAGCATCTTCCTGATCACTTAAACACAGCTGCGTTTCAACAAGTAATTATACGTGTCGTTACTGTGATGACAAAAGGAGTTTTGCCATCCTTGGTTTAATAAATTTAAGCAATAAAAGCGTTCTTGAAAACCAAAAATGAAGTTTATATTTCTGGGTATTTGAAGATTACACAAACAATATTGTATGGTATAAATCTTCTTAACAAATTAAATAAAACATAATTATTCTTGCTAAATAGCAACTACTGTGGAACACTAAGGGATGCTCCCTACTTTCTCTTGCCGACTGAGGAGAAGAAACTTTTTTTTTTATATTTTATTTAAGAAACAGGTATATGTACATATTACATACATGGAAACGTTCTAAACATATGAACGCTTATAATTACCAACATAATTTACATATGCTAATCAACATAGAAACTCACCACATTATACTTGTTACGAATGAATGATCATCATAGGAGAAGGAACTAAGTGGAAATAAGAGATAGTTTCCTAGAAAAATGATTAAATTCATCATTTGCGTACTACCACACTCTTTGGGATACATTTCCTACTAAACAGTCTGCTTATAATCGTCTTATAAAGAAAGTGTATTCTGTCGTCGTCAAAGTGCACAATCAGAAATTGCTACCGTATGTCTCTCACCTGGAGGAAGTATTTGCAGATTGGGTGCTGTGGGACACTTTAAAAATGTGTTAATTGTAATAGAACTCTTAGCACATTACAGTTATGAATGATTCTTCACGTACTTACATAACACCAAATCTTCAGAAGAATAGTTCATTTATCAGTATCACACCTACTAAATTAAAAGACCCCGATCAGAGAACTCCCAGATTCCTTGTCAGATGTTAGGGATGGAAGTCGTATTTCAACGCGTAACTTCAACAAAAACAAAACTCAAATAATATATATATATATATATATATATATATATATATATATATATATATATATATATATATATATATATATATATATATATATATATATATATATTCAACAAGTCGGCCGTCTCCCACCCAGGCAGGGTGACCCAAAAAGAAAGAAAATCCCCAAAAAGAAAACACTTTCATCATCATTCAACACTTTCACCACACTCATACATAATCACTGTCTTTGCAGAGGCGCTCAGACACGACAGCTGAGAATAGTCCCTCCCAGCTGTCACTATCCCAGACCCCTCTTTTAAAGTGCAGGCATTGTACTTCCCATTTCCAGGACTCAAGTCCAACTAAATCAATTAACTGGTTTCCTTGAATCCCTTCACAAAATGTTACCCTGCTCACACTCCAACAGATCGTCATGTCCCAAAAACCATTCGTCTCCATTCACTCCTATCTAACACACTCACACATGCTTGCTGGAAGTCCAAGCCTCTCGCCCACAATACCTCCTTTACCCCTTCCCTCCAACCTTTTCTAGGACGACCCCTACCCCCGCCTTCCTTCCCCTACAGATTTATACGCTCTCCAAGTCATTCTTCTTTGATCCTACTTTGATCCATTCTCTCTAAATGACCAAACCACCTCAACAACCCCTCTTCAGCCCTCTGACAAATACTTTTAGTAACTCCACACCTTCTACTAATTTGCACATTACGAATTTTCTGCATAATATTTACACTACACATTCACTGCCTCCAGCCTCCTCCTTGCTGCAGCATTTGCAACCCATGCTTCACATCCATATAAGAGTGTTGGTACCACTATACTTTCGTACATTCCCTTCTTTGATTCCATGGATAACGTTTTTTGTCTCCACAGATACCTCAACGCACCACTCACCTTTTTTCCTTCATCAATTCTATGGTTAACCTCATCCTTCATAAACCCATCCACTGACACGTCAACTCCCAAATATCTGAAAACATTTACTTCTTCCATAATCCCTCTCTCCAATGTGATATCCAATTTTCTTTATTTAAATCGTTTGATACCCTCATCACCTTACTCTTATCTATGTTCACTTTCAACTTTCTACCTTTACACACACTCCCAAACTCGTCCACTAACCTTTGCCTCATTTCTTTAGAATCTCCCATAAGCACAGTATCATCAGCAAAAAGTAACTGTGTCAACTCCCATTTTGCATTTAATTCCCCATAATTTAATCCCACCCCTCTCCCCAACACCCTAGCATTTACTTCTTTTACAACCTCATCTATAAATATATTACACAACCATGGGGACATTACACATCCCTGTCTAAGACCTACTTTTACCGGGAAGTAATCTCCCTCTCTCCTACACACACTAACCTGAGCCTCACTATTCTCATAAAAACTCTTTACAGCCTTCAGTCTCTTACTACCTATTCCATACACTTGCAACATTTGCCACATTGCTCCCCTATCCATTCTATCATATGCCTTTTCTAAATCCATAAATGCAATGAAAACTTCTCTACCTTTATCAAAATACTGTTCACATATATGCTTCACTGTAAACACTTGATTTACACATCCCCTACCCACTCTAAAGCCTCCTTGCTCATCTGCAATCCTACTCTTTTTCTTACCTCTAATTCTTTCAATAATAACCCTGCCATACACTTTACCTGGTATACTCAGTAAACTTATTCCCCTATAATTTTTACACTATCTTTTATTCCCCTTCCCTTTATATAAAGGAACTATACATGCTCTCTGCCAATCCCTAGATACCTTCCCCTCTTTCATACATTTATTAAACAAAAATACCAACCACTCCAGCACTATATCCCCCCCTGCTTTTAACATTTCTGTCATGATCCCGTCAGTTCCAGCTGCTTTACCCCCTTTCATTTTACGTAATGCCTCACGCACCTCCCCCACACTCACATCCTGCTCTTCTTCACTCCTAAACGATGTTGTACCTCCCTGGCCAGTACATGAAATTACCGCCTCCCTTTTTTCATCGACATTTAAAAGTTCCTCAAAATATTCCCGCCATCTACCCAACACCTCCAGCTCCCCATCTACTAACTCCCCTACTTTGTTTTTAACTGACAAATCCATTCGTTCCCTAGGCTTTCTTACCTTGTTTATCTCACTCCAATTTTTTTTCTTGCTTTCAGCAAAATTTCTTGACAGAGCCTCTCCCATTCTTTCATCCGCTCTTCACCTTTCTTTTACTCTCCATATACTCTGCTCTTCTATTAACACTTCTGTTTTGTAAAAACCTCTCATAAGCTACCTTTTTCTTTTTTATCACACCCTTTACTTCTTCATTCAACCACTCACTCCTCTTTCCTCCTGCACCCACCCTCCTATAGCCACAAACCTCTGCCCCACATTCTAATACTGCATTTTTAAAACTATCCCAACTCTCTTCACCCCCCCACTAATCATACTTGCACTAGCCCACCTTTCTGCCAATAGTTGCTTATATCTCACCCTAACTTCCTCTTCCCTTAGTTTATACACTTTTACCTCTCTCTTACTTGCTGTTGCCATTTTCTTTTTGTCCCATCTACCTTTTACTCTAACTGTAGCTACAACCAAATAATGATCCGATATATCCGTTGCCCCTCTATAAACATGCACATCCTGAAGCCTACCCATCAACCTTTTATCCACCAATACATAACCCAACAAACTACTTTCTTTACATGCTATATCATACCTTGTATATTTATTTATCCTCTTTTTCATAAAATATGTATTACTTATTATCAAACCTCTTTCTACACATAGCGCAATTAATGGTTCCCCATTTACATTTACCCCTGGCACCCCAAATTTACCTACTACTCCCTCCACAACATTTTTACCCACTTTAGCATTAAGATCCCCAACCACAATGACTCACTTGGTTCAAAACTCCCCATACACTCACTCAACATTTCCCAAAATCTCTCTCTCTCTACACTTCTCACATAACTTACTATAACCCACTTTTCACATCCAATCTTTATTTTACTCCACCTAATCCTTGAATTTATACATTTATATTCCCTCCTTACCTGCCAAAACTGATTATTCAACATTATTGCCACTCCTTCTTTAGCTCTAACTCTATTTGAAACCCCTGACCTAATCCCATTTTTTTCTCCCCACTGAAACTCTCCTATTCCCTCCAGCTTTGTCTCACTTAAAGCCAGGACATCCAGCTTCTTTTCATTCATAATGTCTACAATAATCTCTTTCTTATCATTCGCACAACATCCACGCACATTCAAACATCCCACTTTGACGGTTTTCTTCTTTTTCTTTTTAGTAAGCTATACAGGAAAAGGGGTTACTAGCCAATTGTTCCCGGAATTTTAGTTGACTTTTACAACACGCATGGCTTACGGAGGAAAGATTCTTATTCCACTTCCCCATGGATATGAAAGGAAAAACAATAAGAACAAGAACTATTAAGATAAAATAAAAAAAAACTCAGATGAGTGTGTATACATAGACGTGTACATGTTTACGTAGTGTGACCTAAGTGTAAGTAGAAATAGAAAGACGTACCTGAAATCTTGCATGTTTATGAGACAGAAAAAAAACACCAGCAATCATAGCATCATGTAAAACAAATACAGGCTTTTGTTTTACACTCACTTGGCAGGACGTAGTACCTCCCTGGGTGGTTGGTGACTACCAACCTTACATAATATATATATATATATATATATATATATATATATATATATATATATATATATATATATATATATATATATATATTTTTTTATTATATTTACTGTTTATCAATTTGCCCAAGTGGAAATAGCAGTATTGTAGAACAAATAACTCCCTTATCAATAAACAAACCATTATTGTCCCAGCTCGCTATATATTTCCCTTGTATGAGTTTCAGAGGTGTAACATGCGTGGGAAGATCCGTCTAACACAAGTCCCTCTGTCAGAAAACATAAAGAGCTGTCTCTACCAATTATTACCCTCACCTTTGTGTTCATAATTCGCGTTTATGAAAGATTAAGTCTACTATAATTTAGTTTATATCTAACTAGCGTGATTTATGAAAGCTTATTTTGACAATATTTTCGGGAATCATCTGAACAACATGCTATAGATCTAACCATTCATTAACCTCAATATTAAGTTCCGATCATGAGCGCCCTTGATAACCCCGCTTCTCGACCGATAGACAGAGAGTAAAATCTTCCCATAAAAGGAAGTCTCGATATTCCCATTCCTCTGCTGAAATTGTCAGATTGCGAAATGTTCCCGTAAATGCAGCAGCACCTGCCCCCGCATTGGCTGCTGGCTGCTAGACCCGACTTGTATTTCCTCTGAGAGAACTTGAGGTATCACTCTTCTCTCCTCCGACCTCCCGCAAAATCACTCTCGGCGAAATTAGATAATGGGTGTCGGAATGTGGTAGGTTATGATGGGGGTAGGAAATGCGACGAGGATGGGTAATGGGATAGATGGGAATGATGCTCTTACTGTCACTTTCACCTTCCTCCTCTCGCTCATCGTTTTCCTTCCACTTCCGTCCCCGTCTCCTCCATTCTGTCACTCATTATTTCTCCCTAATCAGGTTCCTGTCACGTCCCTCGCCATTCCTGTCACCTTACGCTTCCTCTTTTTCAACTTCCCCAGCCTCTTCACTGCCTGCTATTACTTCTGTCATAACCACCTCCTCCCCCTACCTCCTCCTCCTCTTCCTCCACCTGGTCCTTCTCGTCCACCTGATTCTACTCCTTCACCTCCCTCTAGTCCTCTTCCTCCTCCTCTTCTTCATGTCACCCCTGTTATCACCTCCTCTTTTCTGCCTCCTATACTTTTTCTTCTATATCACCTTTTTTTTAACTCTCCTCTCCTACACCTCCTCGTTCTCCTTCTGCTTCTCCTACTTCTACTCCTATTACTCCTCCTCTTCCACCTCCTTCTCGTCTGCGTATTTCCCTGGCAGCAATCTCGTCTCTATCTTTCCATGTCATTACCTCTCTGCCTGATTATCAGAGATTGAACCAGCGCCGGAGGTGGGGGTGGTGATAAGGTGGTAGTGGTGGTGTTAAGGAGGTGGTGGTGGTGATGGCGGTGGTGTTAAAGAGGTGGTAGTGGTGACAAGGTGGTGATTATCACGTAGAGATGCTGTGGTGCTGCAGATTAGGGTCTGGGAATGAGGTGGCGTTGATGGTGTGAAGGTGGTAGTGGTTATGGAGTGGTGGTTATGGTATGATGTTTGTTATGGTAAGATGTTGGTTATGGTGTGGTGGTGGTTATGGTGTGGTGGCTATAGTGGTGGTTATGGTATGGTGGTAGTTATGTGGTGGTTATGGTATGGTGGTAGTTATGTGGTGGTGAAACAAACCATACCACGGGTGGGGTTCGAACCCGCGGTCAGAGAGTCTCAAAACTCCAGACCGTCGCGTAAGCCACATTACGATTTCGTGAGTTATGTGGTGGTGGTTATGGTGTGGTAGGGGTTATGGTGTGGTAGGGGTTATGGTGTGGTAGGGGTTATAGTGCTGTGGTGGTAATATAATTCTCAGGGATATGTGGTGGTGGTTATGGTGTTGTGGTTATGGTGTTGTGGTGGTTATGGTGTGGTGGTGGTTATGGTGTGGTGGTGGTTATGGTGTGGTGGTGGTTATGGTGTGGTGGTGGTTATGGTGTAGTGGTGGTTATGGTGTAGTGGTTATGGTATAGTTGTGGTAATGGTGTGGTGATTATGGTATAGTGGTGGTTATGGTGTGGTGGTGGTTATTGTATGTGGTGGTATCGTAGTGGTTATGTACAGTAGGTCTTAATGTGCAATAACTGTTCTTGTGTTAATGTGTATTGGAGGCATGGTGTAGTAGGTGTGTCAATGTGTGGTGCAAGTATGGTGTAGTAGGTGTGTTAATATGTGGTGGAGGCATGGTGTAGTAGGTGTGTTAATATGTGGTGGAGGCATGGTGTAGTAGGTGTGTTAATATGTGGTGGAGGCATTGTGTAGTAGGTGTGTTAATATGTGGTGGAGACATGGTGTAGTAGGTGTGTTAATATGTGGTGGAGGCATGATGTAGTAGGTGTGTTAATATGTGGTGGAGGCATGATGTAGTAAGTGTGTTAATATGTGGTGAGGCATGATGTAGTAGGTGTGTTAATATGTGGGAGGCATGATGAGTAGGTGTGTAATATGTGGTGGAGGCATGATGTAGTAGGTGTGTTAATATGTGGTGGAGGCATGATGTAGTAGGTGTGTTAATATGTGGTGGAGAGCATGGTGTAGTAGGTGTGTTAATATGTGGTGGAGGCATGGTGTAGTAGGTGTGTTAATATGTGGTGGAGGCATGGTGTAGTAGGTGTGTTAATATGTGGTGGAGGCATGATGTAGTAGGTGTGTTAATATGTGGTGGAGGCATGGTGTAGTAGGTGTGTTAATATGTGGTGGAGGCATGGTGTAGTAGGTGTGTTAATATGTGGTGGAGCATGTGTAGTAGGTGTGTTAATATGTGGTGGAGGCATTGTGTAGTAGGTGTGTTAATATGTGGTGGAGGCATGGTGTAGTAGGTGTGTTAATATGTGGTGGAGGCATGGTGTAGTAGGTGTGTTAATGTGTGGAGGCATGATGTAGTAGGTGTGTTAATATGTGGTGGAGGCATGGTGAAGTAGGTGTGTTAATATGTGGTGGAGGCATGATGTAGTAGGTGTGTTAATATGTGGTGGAGGCATGGTGAAGTAGGTGTGTTAATATGTGGTGGAGGCATGATGTAGTAGGTGTGTTAATATGTGGTGGAGGCATGGTGTAGTAGGTGTGTTAATATGTGGTGGAGGCATGGTGCAGTAGGTGTGTTAATATGTGGTGGAGGCATGATGTAGTAGGTGTGTTAATATGTGGTGGAGGCATGGTGTAGCAGGTGTGTTAATATGTGGTGGAGGCATGGTGTAGTAGGTGTGTTAATGTGTGGTGGAGGCATGATGTAGTAGGTGTGTTAATATGTGGTGGAGGCATGATGTAGTAGGTGTGTTAATATGTGGTGGAGGCATGGTGTAGCAGGTGTGTTAATATGTGGTGGAGGCATGTTGTAGTAGGTGTGTTAATATGTGGTGGAGGCATGATGTAGTAAGTGTGTTAATATGTGGTGGAGGCATGATGTAGTAGGTGTCTTAATATGTGGTGGAGGCATGGTGTAGTAGGTGTGTTAATATGTGGTGGAGGCATGGTGTAGTAGGTGTGTTAATATGTGGTGGAGGCATTATGTAGCAGGTGTGTTAATATGTGGTGGAGGCATGTTGTAGTAGGTGTGTTAATATGTGGTGGAGGCATGATGTAGTAGGTGTGTTAATATGTGGTGGAGGCATGGTGTAGCAGGTGTGTTAATATGTGGTGGAGGCATGATGTAGTAGGTGTGTTAATATGTGGTGGAGGCATGGTGTAGTAGGTGTGTGTTAATGTGTGGTGGAGGTATGGTGTAATAGGTGTGTTAATGTGTAATTATCGTCATGATGTTAATGTATAATTATCGTCATGATGTTAATGTGCAATTATCGTCATGATATTAATGTGTAATTATCGTCATGATCGTAATGTGTAATTATCGTCATGATGTTAATATGTAATTATCGTCATGATGTTAATGTGTAATTATCGTCATGATGTTAAATGTTTGGTGGTGTTTATGATGTGATGGTTATGCTGAGGTGATAGTGCTAGTGTGTGATGAATTTTATGAGGTTATATTATAACTTTGGTGTTGTATAGGAAATATGGAAGGGACGAAGGTGGTGATACTGGTGCTATTACGATCTTGCTAGTGTTTACTAGTGTTTATACGATATTTGTGGTGTAGTGGAGGTATGTTTGGTGACTTGCTCATTATGGTTGTGGTTATGGTGTGGCAGTATAGTGTGACAACAGTCGATTTTGACCTCATTAAATCAGAGTGAAGAAAATTGCTTCGTATGAGTCGAGGTGCTGTAACAGAATGAGCAAAATAGCATTTATGAAAGGCTTCAGGGAAACTAGTTAGCTGGACTAGATGGGAAAGACAGTGCCTGCACTCTGGAGGCGAGTGACAGTCATGATGTTAACATTATCGTATCTTAAGCGAAAATAAATGAACAAGAAACCACAGGATACTCTCTCCACAATACTCTCTTCAGAAGCTGAATCATCGGGAAAAATGTGCATTATCCAGGAAAATAAAGAAAAAACGAAGAATCATGTAAACCCATGTCATGAAAAACCAACGAGAATGATTATTGGAAAAACTCCGCTGGAACAAAGGCGTTGGCAGCTGTTTTTTATAACAAGTGCTTATATGATTCTTCGGTTTTTATCCTTTTTATCCAGGATAATACAATTTTCCTCCCAAGGATGCAAATACTGAAGAAGGAACTGAGACATAACTACTAGAGCAATTGTAACACCCTCCCTGTGGCGTTATGACCAGTTATTGTTTGCTTGTTTGTGATTATATCAACAGCACGATGGTTTAGCGCTTCTATTTGATTATAATAATAATAATAATCAACACCACGACTGCCACTCGCCCGTACTTTTCCAAATTCTCTCATATTCTTCCTAATAAAACTCAGCCTTTCGTTTCCTACAAACGTTCTCTTCCTAAACCTCAGAAAGCTGCTTTCAAAATGGAATATCTACGTAATTGTTCAGCAGAACAAGTGAAACCTAAAACTATTGCCTGATCCTTCACCATTCAACAAATTACAGACGTTAGGCTTTACTAAATGTTGATTTGTTAAGTGAGATACCAATGTTCTTTATTGGTGTTAGGACAGGCAATGGTGCCTCCACATATACTGTACAACCCCATCATTGGCAAGAATACATGCATGGTTAAGTGAACAATGAACTTCTAATAAATGAAAGGCCAAATTAATGTAATTTATAATACTAAACTGAGCCGCCTCTTTGCGTAAAGTGGACGAAATCATCATGCTAACCCAGCCTTTGTTATAAACCTGTCTGATAAGCAGTTAGTTGTTAATAAAAAAAATCAGTGTTTGCTTCTGATTACGTTTTATGCTTCTAAAGGTGAAATTATTGATGGTGATCTTGTTAAATGATTCTGTACTCTATAAAAGAATAGTAATACCTGCCCCCGAGGTTTTTAACATTTGGTTAGTGCAGTATTGCAACCAGAAAATCTGTTTCCAGAGTTTCATTAACGCAAATTATGAGCTGAAAAGCTGTCAGGATTAACAGACCGCCAAAACAGATACATCAAATCAACTGTTACTCTAACAAAAGTTGATTATATTGATAAAATGAAGGAGTTGGTAAGTGTAAACGATACGTACGCATCTCCCAATACAATTCCTCATCATTATCTTAAAAGTAACTTCAATAAAAGTTTGGAACATCTACTAAAAGAAAATGATGAATTAATTAAACGTTACCTAATCTGTATAGCTTGATAAATACACATTAACCAGGTCACTCAAATAGATCAATTATTTTTTTCGGCGGGATAAGCAGCATATTACTTATCGAATGGTCACAATCGTGAGTAAAAATGTTTACGTAACACATAGAAATAACATGTATATAATGGAGAGACTCCATATTTTGGATATATACTATATTAAATTGTATCAGATTAGCTAATTTTTCTAAAAGCTAAGTTGGATAAACATGCTAGATCCTCCTCAACTGATACGATTATTGAGTTTATTAAACTATGCATTGCCGAGTGAAAATTTGCACTTGAATGTAGATTCTATGCTCAAAAATATGACTTAACAATTGGGAATCCCCTTAATTCCAGTTTGAGTAATGTGTTTGTATACTTTCTTGAAACAAAAAAATCTTGTGGGCTTTCTATCTAGCACGTTAATATTATAAGACTCTGAACTCAGAATAAGGTGAAATAAACAAATGTCAATAAACAGAAGGGTTAACCAGGGGCTCGAACCGGTGTCCATAAACTGACATTTCGACGTTGGTGCCTATGTTGGCGATATATTTTGCCTGTAGCTGGTAAAAATTTACCTAGAGGAATTTTTACCATTACGTTTACAGTTGAATTTTAAGAAGAAAAACTCCCATTTTTAGATATATAGTTTAATAGATAGGAATTTTATATTTACTATCAAATGTTTTGATATTAGATTTACTGGATATGAAAGTGTTCTCACATATCCAGTATTATATCAACAATGAACAAAGAATTCAATTTCTTTTATCAGTGAGTACCTGAAGAATAAGTATCCCTGAATTCCTTGATACTGAATCATCGACACTGAAACAAAATAGAAATACACTAGAGATTTCGTTGAAAGAGCCTTGATTTCAGCAAAGAATACATTTAATGCAACATAACCAGTGCAAAAACATTCCCCTAAATAAATAGGCTGGTTCTACCATCCGGTGAAAATCTCTCTGAGGTACCGAAGCCTCTTAGCTGCTTCAATATAAACGTAGTCATTCAGGATGTTTCCATAATCAAACAATATCTTAATTAAGAATTTTCCCTCTGAGCCGATGGGATGTCAGTCAGTTTTCTTGTGGGTTTTGTGAGAAATACTGTATCAGGCAAACTCACGCAACACTGCTTCTTAATTCATAATGCACATGAATCAAACGCTGTCTTCAACCATTTTTAGATTGTGTGGGCACTAAGTTCATTTGCAGAATGCCATATATATATATAAACCCCTGGACCATACAACACGGGTTCGATCCCCGGCTAAAACATTTTAGTGTTATTCTTAAAAAAACATAATAGTATAATTGTATCAAACTAAAGTTTCTGCTTATGTAAATTAGATTATTATAATGCTGATATTTTTTTCCCCTAACCTCAAACCAGGCTGCAACACGGTGAATGCACCAAATATTGTTCTCTCAGAAATTTTGCTTACTGAAATTTGCACCTGTATATTTCTCATTCTGGTTGTACCGCTAATGACCTCGCGTATATAAGTTTGCACGTTAGCACCTTCCATCTATGGTCTCTTTCTCATTATCAGATTGCCGTCGTAAAATAAGAATTTTACATTTAACCTGCAGCCTCCTGAATGCCGCCTTGAATCTCGAATATTTTTGATAAGTTGGTGAGCCACTGCAGCCTTGGTTACAGTAATATTTATTGCAGATGGCCTTAGTGTTGCTTATAGGTGGTGATGGCATCAGCTAGCAGTATACCCACACGCTGAATTAACACTTAAGTGTATCTGATTTCGCTTGTATTATGAACAGTCTAAGCTACTATTGTTGAAATTTATTGTCGCATTCTCTCTCATCAGATTCCTTCATAATATTTACATATCATAATGTTTGTTGTTTATTTGAAGTTTCCTGTACGCCCCTTGCATTTTGAGAATTTTAAATGGGTTGGCGAGTTATCGAAGCCTTGGTATAAATAAATATTCACTGATGAACCAGTTTTCCTCAATAAGCATACAAAAATTTCACTTGTCTTTGTTTACATTTATATATGTAAACGTATTATCGAGCATAAAAGAATGTCGTTATAATGAAATTACTATTAATTTTTAATTATGCCTCATTTACTGTCTAATACTTTGTGAATTATTCTTCACAAATTTTAAAATGTTATACGTTTAGGGCGATAATTTCGGCTCTGGTTATAGGTTTAATCTTTGTCAGTTTGTTTTTATTTCTTTACATTTTCAAATTTCCAAAATTCATTACAATTGACTCACTCGCAAACTCGCAAATAATTATTGATCATTATATTAAGTTTATTAGACTAAACTTGGGAAACACACTACAGATATACAGGGTGACCGAAATGTGTGTGTCCAGACTTATGGGTCACCCTGTATTCTCCAGGTGAGTCAAGGCTGGCCGGCGACCCGATACCAACTTGGCGTATTTATTTTGTCTTCGATATTAGCTGGAGTTCATTCTATTGATTATCACTTATTTTATTCTCACATCCAATATATGATGGGCTCTTGGGTGAAGTAAAGGAAATGGATTCTCAGTGTTCTGAGCTAATATCTTTATTCTTTATATTTCTTCTCATTAAATCTGACGATTCTTCCTCTCCAGGGTACCCTAATCTCCTCTCTCACTTCCAATAATCTTGTTGGCGCCGCTATTTTTAAAACAGGTTTATGGATTGATGTGTCTTTTACTCTTTTTACCATGGATAACACCCAACACCCATCATTAATCCTAATCATTCCACTCCTGGAGAAGGAATAATACTTGAAGGCACTAGAGCTGTTTCAAAACCCTTCCCTTTGGTTTCTTGCCCATTTATTGCTCATATATATATGTTGTGCCAAATAGGTAAAACTTACTGATTTTGCTTAAATAGCAACGCTCTTCTTGCCGAATAAAGCAAGCGAAAATTTGTGTATGCAATAACTTCGCAAAACTCTTTCTGAACCTAACGATTTTTTTTTATTGTTTATTAAATTATTGTAAACTTATCTAAAATATATTTAATTGGATTAGACTAAATTAAATTGCACTTGTTATAATAAGGTTAGGTAAGTTTTCTAAGGTTCTTTTGATAAAAAAAATATTAACTTTTACATTAACATAAATGAAAAAAAATATCTATAAACATATAAGAGAAAATTTTAGAAAGGACTTAATTTTAAATGAGTTCTTCCTAATTGACCAGTTTTACCTATTCGGCACGACACACAGACACACACAATTATATGTACCACCTCTGGAACTGTGCTGGGGACCCTTATCATCAGAGAAAAGAATAAACTTCAGGGAAAAACTCAATGTTCTCCCAGGAGCTGTTTGAATATTGTCTTCTACCACCCCCTATATTATATACTCTATGTAGACTTTATTTAGAGACAAAATACATTGACAAAAACACAATAGGCATTAGAACAACATAGATAACGTCTCAGAGCTATATCTCGAATATTTCGTCCAGCTCCCCGGCGGTGGGCCGCGTGGCCAGAATGCTGCAGGCATTTTCCCTCTGGATCGCAACACACTCTCTGAAAGAGGAAGCTGGCCACTCTGTGATCCTTGGTATCTGTGATGAGTCTTTCACCCAGCTCTTTGAGGAACTTTATAGCACACTTGCCCCATGCTCCAAGGGTCTCCGACCCTACTGGGATGAAGTTATAGGAAGGGGGAAGGCCTTCATATTTGCGGTCTCCACCCCTTCAGCTTCAGAGTATGGCAAATAGGTCTCTGCCAATGTGGCGGCACAGGTGTAGTCCCAGGCAATCTGCTTAACATCCTTCAAGGGTAGCATAGTGGCTCCGTCAGGACGCTTTTGACTTCCGTCAGACCTCTGTACTTGGGGTTCCCGTTGAGCTGGGCAACGGGCTGTGGCGAGGCTTCTCTTTGATGTCTTTGACCTCCTCTTGTCTAGCATACTTCCATTTTGATGTATGACACATGCGACCTTGAAGTCCGAATTGATCAGCCATCGCCCTGTAGCATATATACCTATGTTCGGTGAATATGGGGGCGGCTAGGCAAAGAGCAACACCAATCCGAATGGCCTGTGGGTCGAGGCGAGTGCCCAGAGAGGAATTGGGAACAGCTAAAAGGAAATCTCATGAATGTGGTGCTTTCACCGCTAGGAGACGAGTTTTGTCCTTTCCTGCCACTAGCATCATTAGCAAAAACACTGCCACTATCACCTTTGGCCACAAACACTGCCACTACCACCACTAGCTACAAACACTGCCACTAGCACCACTGGCCACGAACACTGCCAACAGCACCACTTTCTACAAACACTGACACTTGCACCACTTGCCAGAAACACTGCCACTAGCACCATTGGCCTCAAACACTTCCACTAGCACCACTGGCCACGAACACTGCCACTAGCACCACTTTCCACAAACATTGCCACTGGCAACAAATACTGTCACTAATACCACAGGCCACAAACACTGTCACTAGCACCACTGGATACAAACTCTGCCACTAGCACCACTGGCCACAAACACTGCTACTAGCACCACTGGCCACAAACACTGCCACTAGCACCACTGGCCACAAACACTGCCACTAGCACCACTGGTTACAAACACTGATACGAGCACCATTGGCAAAAACACTGCCACTAGCACCGATGGCAACAAACTCTGCCATTAGAACCACTGGCGAAAACACTGCCACTAGTACCATTGGCCACAAACTCTGTCTCTAGCACCAATGGTTACAAACACAGCCACTAGCATCATTGGTAACAAACACTGCCACTAGCATCACTGGTCACTAGCATCACTAGCCACAAACAGAGCCGCTAGCACCACTGGCTACAAACACTGTCACTGGTACCACTGGCTATAAAGATTGCCACAAGCACCACCGGTCAGAAACACTGCCACTAGCACCACTGGCTACAAACACTGCCACTAGCACCACTGGCAAAAAACACTGCCACTAGCACCACTGGCCACAATTACTGCCACTTGCATCATTGACAAAAACACTGCCATTACCTCCTTTGGCCACAAACACTGCCACTACCACCACTGGCTACAAACATTACCACTAGCACCACTGGCTACAAACACTACCACTAGCATCACTGGCTACAAACATTGCCACTAGCACCACTGGCCACGAACACTGCCACTAGAACCACTTTCTTCAAACACTGCCACTAGCACCACTTTCCACAAACACTGCCTCTAACACCACTGGCCGCAAAGACTGCCACTAGCACTACTGGCCACAATCACTGACACTAGCACCACTTTCCACAAACAATGCCACTAGCACCAATGGCCACGAACACTGCCACTAACACTACTAGTAACAAAAACTGCCACTAACACCACTTGCCACAAACATTGACACTACCACCATTAGCAAAAACACTGCCACTAGCACATTTGGCCACAAACACTGCCACTAGCACTACTGGCCACACACACTGCCACCAGCACTACTGGCCACACACACTGCCACCAGCACTACTGGCCACAAATACTGCCAGTAGTACTACTGGCCACAAACACTGCCACTAGCACTATTGGCCACAAACTCCGCCATTAGCACCACTTTCCTCACACACTGCCACTAGCACCACTGGTTACACTGTTACTAGCACCACTCGTTACAAACTCTGCCACTAGCACCGCTGGCCACAAACACTACTACTAGCACAACTGGTTACAAACACTGCCACTAGCACCACTGGCAACTAGCACGATTAGCCACAAACAGTGCCACTAGCACTACTGGTTACAAACACTGTCACTAGCACCACTGGTTAGAAACTTTGCCAGTAGCACGACTGGTGACAAACACTGCCACTAGCACAACTGGTGACAAACACTGCCACTAGCACAACTGGTGACAAACACTGCCAATAGCACCATTGGACACTAGCACCACTGGCCTCAAAACACTGCTACTAGCACCAATAGTCACAAACATTGCCACTAGCACCACTGGCCACAAACACTGCCACTAGCACCCCTGGCCACAAACACTGCCACTAGCACCACTGGCCACAAACACTGCCACTAGCACCACTGGCCACAAACACTGCCACTAACACAATTGGCAAAAACACTGCTACTAGCACTTTTGGCCACAAACACTGCCACAAGCACCACTGGCCACAAACTCTGCCACTGGCCACAAACACTGCCACTAGCACCACTGGCCACGAACACTGGCAGTAGCACCACTTTCCACAAACACTGCCACTAACACCACTGGTTACAAACACTGCAACTAGCACCACTGGCCCAACCTCTGCCACTAGCACCACTGACCAAAAACACTGCCACTAGCACTACTGGTTACAAACACTGCCACTAGCACCACTGGCCACAAACACTGCCAATAGCACCACTGGCCACGAACACTGCCACTAGCACCACTTTCCACAAACACTGCCACTAGCACCACTTTCCACAAAAACTTAAACTAACACCATATACCACAAACACTGCCACTAGAACTACTGGCCGCAAACACTGCCACTAGCACCACTGGTAACAAACACTGCCACTAGCACTTCTGGCCATAAACACTGGTGCTAGCACCTTTGGCCACAAACACTGCCACTAGGACCACTGGCCACGAACACTGCCTCTAGCACCACTGGCAACAAACACTACCACTAGCACTACTGGCCACAAACTCTGCCACTACCACCACTAGCCACAAACACTGTCACTAGCACCACTAGCCACAAACACTGCCACTAGCACCACTGGCCACAAACACTGCCATTAGCACCACTGGCCACAAACACTGCCACTAGCACCACTAGCCACAAACACTGCCACTAGCACCAGTGGCCATAAACACTGTAACTAGCACCACTGGCCACAAACACTGCCACTAGCACCACTGGATATAAAAACTGCAACTAGCACCACTGGCCACAAACACTGCCACTAGCACCACTGGCCACAAACACTGCCACTAGCACCACTGGCCACAAACACTGCCACTAGCACCACTGGCCACACACTCCATCAAAAAGAGTCGTGCTTTTAACAACACAAAAGATGCTCCAAAGGAGAGAGTTATCTAGTAAGTTGCTTCGGTGGCACAATCTGGTAAAAAGCCGAGCGCCCTATCCTGTGTGGTGGTGGTGGGGGCACAGCCCCTCCACCGAGCCAATGTTGTTCCTTCCCCCTTTACTGTGGTAGCTATTGACCTGAACTTGGAGAGAGCAAATAAGCAGAGTGTATGCCTCGCTGTTAGCAGACTGAGGTCCGAGCCTCCAGCAGCTCTTGTACTAAGTGACGCCACTAAATAAACTAATAAACGTATTTATTTTGGTAGGTGCGCTGTGATTAGAGATAAGTGTTGTGGCAGCGCATTAACCCGAGCTTCCTGTGTCTCGTTGCACTCGACTGAAATACTGCAGACAACAGCAAAAGTTTGCGGTGCATTTAAATATAATCGTTAAAGGTTCTCCATCAGGAATATCCAATTATCATGATTGTTGGAGGAATACCGATTCCTCAGTATCCCTCTGCTGAATGATCCAATAAGGGTATAGTGCTTCATAAACAAGTAAATATTATGTATTGCCACATGGGGATATCTATTATAGTCACTGCCAGGAGTTACTTGAGAATGCTTCTTGTGATCCTCTTGAAACTTTCAACGTTGGTTCGTCGAACTTACTTGAAGATTAGAAGTGGTTTTGGAATGTGTAGGTACTAATTTTCAATTTTAAAGAACAAAATGATATAGAATTGCCTCGCTTTACAGCGTTTAACTTTACAGTGTTTCGGTAATACAGCGGTTTTCAATTACACCCATTCTTCATTTATCCAGACTTCCTACACTAAATATATTCACCGCTCATAATATCAAGATGAAAATATTTTAAGGTAATTAATGTGAATACTGTTCTCCATGAGGAATATCCAATTATCATGATTGTTGGAGGAGTACCGAGCCCTCAGTATCCCTCTGAAAATTAAAAACAAAAACTTTCACTTTACAGTGATATTCGCTTTAGAGCGGTAGTCCAGAACTTAAACCTGCTGTATAAGTGGGGCCCCGCATGTACTGCTTTCTGTGTGATAACTTAAGAATTCCTCTTGATATCAGCATTTAAACTTTTCAAATTTATTTGAAGTTTAAAAAGAGAATTTTGAAATACCCATTTAAAAATTAGATGTATCACAATTATCCTTCAGCAGAAATGAATATTTTAATCATCAGCACTAAACTCGCGCCCATATTTACTCACCTCACTCTTCACCTCACTCCTCACCTCACTTCTCACCTCACCTCACTCCTCACCTCACCTCCTCCCGTAGAGGAGGAACTTCCTTAAAAAAATAACTTTTCTAAAAATATTTTGTTGAATGATAGAAAAGTTTTTCATTGACAATGGTAGAAAGATTTTAATTTTTGGATGAAAGCTAACTTAGAAACCTCACTTAAACTGACACATATATATATATATATATATATATATATATATATCAAGGAACAATTAATTATATGAGAAGTCACAAAAGCGCTTGGAATTTCACTATTTTCACAGAGGTTTTTCTGCATGATCTCTCACCTGTTTACTGTGATCTTATTCGACGCATATATATATATATATATATATATATATATATATATATATATATATATATATATATATATATATATATATATATAGGTGAACGTGGGGCTCGAAATGTGGTCCCGAGATTAACAAGTCCAGAACTTTACCACTGAGCTACCGGGCTTCTAATAGAAAGTTTCACAAAAAAACAATGTTGTGACCTGTTAATCTCAGGACCACGGTTCGAGCCCCTCCCCCGTCCATATTTTGTTTACTCACCGTCCATTACGACTTAAATTGAGTTCATAAACTGTGGTTTTGAGGGTTATGAGGATATTCTCATTCATGTAATAATATATGCACGTCTAATAACGTATGTTGTTGTGGTAAATATGACACAAGATGTGAGATATTGTGAGATATTCAGCTTCCAGCTGAAGACTCAGATGAGTGAAAGGGATGTTAGGAAGCACTTCTTCAGCCATAGAGTAGTTAGGAAGTGGAATAGTCTAGCGAACGATATAGTGGAGGCGGGAGCCATATATAGTTTTAAGACAAGGTATGATAAAGCTCATGGAGCAGGGAGAGCAGAGACCCAGTAGCGGACAGCGAAGAGGCGAGGCCAGGAACTGAGTATCGACCCCTGCAACCACAATTAGGTGAGTACACACACCAACTGTCTCATTTCGACTTCTCTTGGGTTTTTCGACTATCTGGTTTTAAGGAGTGTGAGGACTGATATACTATGAAAGCTTTTGAGGCTATGGGATGAGACAGTAAGGGGTCACAGTTAGTGAGGCTGGTACAACAAAGTCACAGCTATTCTGGTTGTAAAATCCTTCTGTTGTAAGCTTTGTGGCCGAGTGGGGAATCATTGCCAATTATATATCTGATGAATTATTGCCAATAATTATGTTAATAGAGGCGATTGAGCAGCTGGAGCTGGATTGACCTGAGCGTCGGTTAGCTGGGATGGAAGAGGGTGGGTAAGGATAGAAATATGGGAAAAGGTTGGGTAAGGGTAGGAGGAAGGAATATACAGGTGAGTGGCACGTCCACTCTGGGCGACATGTGCAGAGAAACTGCAGGCGTTGTTGAACGGTGTGTGTGAAGCTGGGGCGAGTTGTAGCAGCTGATGAGGCGGGTGTAGGTGGATTGCAGGAGGCTGGCAGGCGGCGGAGGCGGGAGAGGCACAGAAAGCAGCTGCATTACGGCGAATAGTGTAGTTTACTTATCAGAGCCAGAGCAGAGATCATTGAATTTTGTTCTTGAAAGTTGGGTTGCGAGGCAAGCACCCATGGGGTGCAGGTTGTAGAGTATCCTGGGTAAGGTAGTAGTTGAGTTGTTGAGGCGGGTGAAATTTACAGTCCCATCTTCAAGGTGTTGAGCAAGGTCTGAGTATGGCAGTACCTTGCTGACTTGTTTTGTGGTATAGAATTTGACATTGTCGTAATTGAGCAGTGTTATGTAAATGATAGATGTCCATGAACAGTTTCCCAAAATAAACAAAATATAATAAAAAACATGGAAGCACAGTCAAGGTAAAAACCCGAAAGTTATATTTTAATGCATGTAGGAAAAGGCTAGCTAGGGACTTTTGGGTAACCTTTCCAGGGTAAATGTGCCAAAAGTTTTGATATATTTCCTGAAAAAAATAAAGTGCAAATAAAAGCAACTAAGTGGGAAAAGTAAGCAGAACGAATATTCAGAATGCAGTGAATAAAGATGTTAATGGATGAGTATTAGCAAGGGTGATTCAATAAAATCTATAAAATATATCTCAGTGGAGAGGCGCCTAGAGTGGACAGTGATGGAACGCCAGGAACCAAGCTTATCAGACTACAAAGACGAGCCTTCAACAGGGCATCGCAGCTTAAAGCACTCGCCTACACTGTAGAAGCAAAGTTGGTCAGCGGTAGACACCTTTCCTGCTTTTATGGCTTAGGTTGGGTGTGTCAGGTTATCCTCACTAAACTTAGCGAGAATAAGGTACCAACAACAGATATAAAAAAAAAGGAAGACTGCAGGCTGACTAACAGTAAATTGCTATAAATCCTAATTAGTAGCTAAGATTAAGGTACCTCTGATATGCTTATTGTTCATACCCTTTAATATATTACTTTCGTTCCAGAACTGTCTTGTAAAGGAGGCTACAAACACTGCTAACAACAGATCTGTGAGAATTAGCATAGGGAGGATAAACACATGTGAATACACGGGGAGTATTTCACATGCACACAAATGAGAAAATATCTGATAGTGGAAGAACAGAAGAACAGGCAGACTCAACTTTAACAAACACATAACGAAAATGCGTATACAACACACACCACATGCACATCGTAGTGTATTCCTGGATCGGGAGAGGACAACGATGGAGAGGGAGGAGCAACGGACGTACTAAATACACCAAGGCAGGAAGAAGTAACAGAATTGAGGCAGGAGGAGGGTAATCCCAGCCTCAAGGAATCCCATCTTCAAGGAATCCCAGCCCATCTGTTAGCAAGCACAAATCCAGGCTTGCCTTCCCTTCCCCAGAACTAATGTTAACCCCACACCCCTCTCACCTTAACCCCACACCCTCTCTCCTTAACCCCACACCCTCTCACCTTAACCCCACATCTAACATTAACCCTACAGTCTCTCACCTTAGCCCCACATCTTCTGACATCAGCCCCCACACCCTCTGACCTTAACCTCACATCTTTTGACCTTAACCCTACACCCTCTTCCCTCCATTCTCTACTACAACTTTAACTCAGACTCTAACCCCCTGTAACGATGCGCACACCAACCCCAGCTCTACCTACCCGACTCCTGACAGACACAACAACAAGACTAAACAACACAAAGCAGAAACTATTAATGGAAATAAAACCCAGAGTGTGATATACAAATGCCTTTGGGGGAAGGAAACAAAGAACGATTATCAGAGGAGAGATTTCTGAATGAAGTGGAATAACAAGTGAGTTTCCAGGAGTGACTACTGGTGTGTGTGAAGGATATAACAGATGACATAACAGATGTGTGTTTATTTGATGATATAAAATTATTGAGGGGAATATAAGGTCGATGAGGCCAAGAAAAGGCTAAAAATGGATTTGCACAAATTTCTTGATTGGTCAGATTAGTGGTTACCCGAATTCATCCGCAGTTAATGTAAGTTCGTGGAGATTAGAGAAGGGGAAAAAAGGCAGGACACTGAGTACGAACTTGATGTACAGAGGCTGTAAATCACATTCAGGTTAGGTAAGATTTGTCAGGAAACAGGACAAGTGTTTCCTGACGCGTGTCTTAATCTCATTCAGAAAGAGCTTGGGGTGAGCTTAGTCCAAAGCATATCGCCGAAGGTTCACAGGAACGAATTAACCATTGTCTCAAATGCTTACTGGGCAATTCTAAGAATATTTTTTCAGAAATATCAAGTAAGATACACAAATAACCCACACATAGGAGAGAGGAGCTTACGACGACGTTTCGGTCCGACTTGGATCATTTACGAAGTCACACTAACAGTGAAAATCATTCATGTTCTTGTATTCAACATGTGTCAGGTCCATCTTGCCGTAAGCATTCTTGACATGAAACCAACACCGCTTGTTAAAGTAACATGTAACCAACACCTGCTTGTTAAAGTAACATGTAACCAACACCGCTTGTTAAAGTAACATGTAACCAACACCGCTTGTTAAAGTAACATGTAACCAACACCGCTTGTTAAAGTAACATGTAAACAATACCGCTTGTTAAAGTAACATGTAACCAACACCGCTTGTTAAAGTAACATGTAACCAACACCGCTTGTTAAAGTAACATGTAACCAACACCGCTTGTTAAAGTAACATGTAACCAACACCGCTTCTTAAAGTAACATGTAACCAACACCGCTTCTTAAAGTAACATGTAACCAACACCGCTTCTTAAATTAACATGTAACCAACACCGCTTGTTAAAGTAACATGTAAACAACACCGCTTCTTAAAGTAACATGTAACAAACACCGCTTGTTAAGTATCTGCGGAAAGTAGAGAGGATTACAACAAGGCTGGGTCCAGAGATAAGTGGCATGAACAATGAGAACATGCTAAATTAACTGAAGCTCACGATACTAGTGGACAGAAGAACTAGGGAAGACATGATAACAATATTCAAAATACTCGAAGGCACTGATGTGGTAGACAGTCATACTTGATTTGAGAAATGGTAAGCATGCAGAGTAGGGAACAGTTGGAAGTTGAAGACATAGATGAGTCATTGGGATGTCAGGAACTATCTCTTCAGCCTCAGGCTGGTCATGAAGTGGAATTACCGCCATAAAGAATTTTGGAAGAAGGCTCATCACCTAGCTTTAAAAGCAGGCATTACGTTGAAAACGAGGTTAGGAGTGCATGAATTGTGGCAAACGGCAGGCTAGGATGCAGGGCCAGGTGCTATAACTCAACCCCTTCAACTAAATATATAGGTAAGTACACACACAAATAATCATATGAGCAAAATAATGTAAAGGCCACTAAGATTATTCCAGCTCAAGCTTCAATATTTCTTTAGATCTCTTACTATGATTTTTATAAATGATAATGTTGCAACTGTTTTCCACTGCTCACGATGGTTTTCCACTGCTCACGATGGTTTTCCACTGCTCACGATGGTTTTTCACTGCTCACGATGGTTTTCCACTGCTCATGGTGGATTTTAAAGTCTAAACGATTCCGACAGGTATTGTAGCACAAAGACAAGTAAACTATACCTGAAGCATACCTGGAGGGTGTTTTGGGATGCAAATAAGACATTACGTATTCTTGAGAGACGTTTCGGTCAAAGGACCTTTATAAATAAAGCTCTTATCAATGAAATGTCTCCTTAAATACTCAAGTTCTACACAAATGTCATAGAGTTTAAAAACATTTATAGTAGATCAAGAGTTCATTAGTACAATGCCTAGCTCACGAATGTGCTTGAAATGTCTAAATAAACTCTTGGGTATACGTCTTTGTATTCCCCACACCTTGGAATACTCATCTCGTGGAGTGAGGTGCTGAGAGCACTTTCCTCCAGGCAGCCGCCACCCTCGTCCTCTTGATGAACCATTACACAGGAGCGGTGGCAGCCGTAGTCAAGCTGGCTGTCCGTCACCCGTGTCGGGAGGTAATTATCACCTGCCCTGCACGACGTATTGGTTCACTTAAACGTGGTACGTTTCGCCAGCAGTGTCTGGCTGTTATGGCTTTTCCTTCAGTTGGAAGGAGCTCCGGCCAGAGGCTGAGGAATGTTGCAGTCGTGTACTGAAGAAGGTGACAAGAATAAAAAAAAAGACTTCTACTCCTGTGGGAACAGAGGATCGCACTCCTGCACAGAATCACCAGCCAAGTCACAGCTTGCTGCGATCGTCTGTTGATGGGCGATCCTTACGTACACTTCACCCAAGTGTACAGCGCTACATCAGGAGGCAAGAGAGGAGGCAAAGTGAAACAGTCGAAATTACTGGTTATTCGCACATAAATGCACTTTGTGTAGTGTTTGAGTGACTCTACGTTGAGTGCCAGAGTGATTTAGTGCAGTATGTGAGTTATCTTGAGAAATGTGAGAGTAACTATCACTTCATTGTGAAGTGCTAGTAATCCCAGTATTATTCTGAAGTGGGAGAGTCACCTTGTGTAGTGTGCAAGTGACCTTGTAAAGTGGGATAAGTGACCTTGTGTAGTGTGAGGGGTGACCTTGTGTAGTGAGGGTGACTTTGTGTAGTATGAGAGTGACCTTGTGTAGTATAGAGTGACCTTTGTAGTATGCAAGTGACCTTGTGAAGTGGGATAGTGACCTTGTGTAGTGTGAGGGGTGACCTTGTGTAGTGTGAGGAGTGACCTTGTGTAGTGTGAGGGTGACCTTGTGTAGTGTGAGAGTGACTTTGTGTAGTGTGAGAGTGACCTTGTGTAGTGTGAGGGTGACCTTGTGTAGTGTGAGAATGACCTTGTGTAGTGTGAGAGTGACCTTGTGTAGTGTGCAAATGTCCTTGTGTAGTCCGAGAGTGACCTAGAGTAGTGCGAGACCTGTTTACCTCTGCTACTTCCAAATCAGAGGCAGTTGTAGGCAAACAATCTTACAATTTTAAACGTACAATTCTGCTTCTATTCACCGGACGATGGATGACTTGAAAAGGAAGTGAAAAAATACACCTGTCTTTACTGAATAAAGACATGTTGTATAAATATATTTACAATCTGCGTGATAACCAATAATAACAAGATAATTGAAATACAACCTGATAAGTTCATCTCCGGACTAATCATAAAAAAATACATCACAAGTATCAAGGTGTGCAACTAACTAGGATACGATTTCAAGTCAGCGTAGTGTATCTGTGCTCAGGCACCATGTGGTCAAAGAACTAGTTCAGAGAATACAACGTGTAGACACCAACAAGACACTCAAATTCAGTTAACTCAAGAATAAATTGTGTCCACAAAGTTGGGTAGATGCTATGACTAATCTCTTATTAGTAAGAAGAAGTGAACGTCACATTTAGACCAAGTCCGCACCAGACAGTACGGAAATGGAGTCTTATACACCAAACAATAAGGTTAATGACACCCAGATCAAGTCGAGGTCAATCCCGAGATCGTATACTCCACTTAAGCAAATTCACACTGTCTACATAGGTAGATGAGTCAAAAAAAAAAAAAAAGAGCAAATCACATACCGCTGCACATCAGTTGCCTCCTAAGAACTGAACAACACACACGACCTAGTACTGATACCACTCTCAAGGTGCAGAAACAAACTTTACGATGGCATGATGCAAGTGTAGCAGTGTTTTATGGATTCTGTGAAATGAATTCACAGTAATGACCGTTCCTCGCATCACAGGTGGAGGAAGATTTTATTTTCCCTTGTGGTTAAGTGCCAATTTGTCATTAACTTACTGAATAGAATTGGATATTAGTTTCCATATTCTTGCTTGTGAATAGCTCGTCTGAATGACTTCATATCTTCAATTGTGATATCAAACTGCATGAAAAACTTATGTTGCGTACTGTAAAAATTCTTCTGCGTGAAATGAGACTGAGAGAGTTAAACTTATGGGATCCAGGGATACCATATTCGGACCTGGAATACCACCTTTATTCCAGGAAGAGAGGCGTAGTTGTAATTTTTTTTTTGCATTTTTTGTCTGATTTGGGTTCCATACTTGTTCTCCATATTTCAAATTGCGCCTGACAGATGTTGTTCTTGTGTTCAAGAATGATTTTTTGTTGAGATTCCTAACACTGAAAAGAACTTTGGCCAACTCCAAAGCAATGTCGTAATTCGTGTTGCATTGATCTTCAAGGTAAATATTGTAACTTTCAGAAACGATAAGCTTTTATGACGGACTAGTTCTTAAGAAAATCAATTTAATTTGCATGTATGCAATAACATTCCTCACTGAAGAATCCAACTCGTTCCCACTTCACTGTAATTACAATTTCCCCTCTACACTTGTCTTCTCCGGCTTCTTAGACTTTACTTCCTTAGCAACTTTTTTCCGTATCTGAATTAGTAGTGCCTTAGGTTCATGCACAGTCCCTCTACACCTCTGTCCTCTCCTTCAGTGACATGAAGCTTATTAAGTGCTCATCCATAGCCGCTTCTTCCACTATTCGATTTGATATTTACCATCAAAAATGAAGATCTTACTAGAGATATCACCGAGGTCCTCCTTTCCTCATCCTTCAAGTAAATCCCACCACAATTAACACTCTCTCTACACATCCTGAAGTTAAATCAGCATCTCTAAGAATGTTGTCTTATTATCCAATGGAAATTGCAATATTCTAGAAAAAATGTATTTCGGCTACTTAAGTATCCGAGAAATGTATCCCCATATTGCATCAAAGGAATAGTACGGAGTGGGACATGAGTTTCTAATCCTGCTATAATTTAGTGTTGAAATATTTGAAGGGAATAAGAAGCAGTATTCACAAACTAATATCCCAATTTCTTCAATAAAATTACCAAATTATCTTGAAGTGTCTCAGACGTTGCAGCATCATGTTATTAATGTTGATGAGACATTCAGAAATCATTGTGTGAAAAACCAGTATTTAAGTTCTCATAATTTCCTCCATAAAAAGGTAAACTGGATCCTACAAGCTAAAGTTAATAAAAACTGAACATTAATTAAGATGGACCAATCTTTAAGGTTTCAGAATGTAATTATTTAAGTAAACTGGCAATTAAGTTTGGTTACTTATTCAATTTTTTTGCCCATGGACCTAAAGCCATACAGTTTTTTTAATACACCAACCGTCTCTCACCAAGGCAGGTGACCTACACCAGACCTGAAGGTTTGAAGCCTTTGGGAAGGTGTCTTCTCATATGATTAACGAAATAAAAACGGATCTTTGGAAACAGGAAAAAAAAAACGAAAAAAATTAACCGCTCATTTCTCCCTTCAGTGATATGAATTTACAACTTTTCCTCAAGGTCATCATGACTATCCAACAACTATAAAGCGTGATTCCTCCACTGATTCTTATGTTTTCCATAGATTCTGAATCAGAAAAGCTACTGAACGACCACTAAGCATGATGGACACTATAAAAACGCCAATCGCTACATTTGGCACTGAGTGCATCTCCTTGAAACCATTCCCGACAAGATCTCTCTCTCAACTTCTCTTGTTTTCGAAGCTTCTTTATCCGTCCCTTATACTTTGGATTCCACATTGGATATCCGATACTGTCCAACAAATCACGCGGCATAAGTCCCTCGTAACATTTCTTCCACTACCTCCGTATCCTGACTTTATTGAACATTCGCCTACACACACTTCCACCTTTCCTTTATGTTTTTTTCCTATGCTTCACTTATGTCCATCTTCTAATAGAATACTAGAAGATACAGAGTAAATCGTGAAGAACTTCAGTTGCCGAGATCTTAGTTCTCTATTATACACATTTACCTGTAAGTAACTATACCTTGTATTTTGCAGATCGTCCTGTTCCTGTTTCTTCGTTCTCAGTATGTTGACCCGTGTGCTGAGTCCTCTTGCAGTGATAGTGAGTTCATGTTGTCTTGGTCCATGGACCTGATAGTGACCACTACCATCTCATGTCTTGGTCCGTGGGCCTGATAGTGACCACTACTAGCTCATGTTTTGGTTCGTGGACCTGATATTGACCACTACCAGCACATGTCTTGCTCCATGGACCTGATACTAACCCCTACCATCTCATGTCTTGGTCCATGGACCTGATACTGACTACTACCAGCTCATATCTTGGTCCATGGACCTGATATTGACCACTACCAGCTCATGTTTTGGTCCATGGACATGATACTGACCACTACCAGCTCATACCTTGGTCCATGGACCTGATACTGACCACTACCAGCTCATACCTTGGTCCATGGACCTGATACTGATCACTACCAGCTCATGTTTTGGTCCATGGACCTGATACTGACCACTACCAGCTCATGTCTTGGTCCATGGACCAGAAACTGACCACTGCCCCTGTTGCCTGGTTCATGGATCTGTTGCTAATCACTGGCAGCGCCTGTTGTCTCGGTCCATGTTCCTGTTACTGAAACTGTTGTGTAACGCTGCCCTTTTTGTTCTTGTTAACTGTTTATTTTCTCGTTATTTCAGTATTCACTAAATTTTCTGCATCTCTACTGAAGTGTAGTCACGTGTTGCAAAGACAGCTGAACAGTAACCACCTGTTACAAAGACACAGCTGAAGAGTAACCACCTGTTACAAAGACACAGCTGAAGAGTAACCACCTGTTACAGAGACACAGCTGAAGAGTAACCACCTGTTACAGAGACACAGATGAAGAGTAACCACCTGTTACAAAGACACAGCTGAAGAGTAACCACCTCTTGCAAAGACACAGCTGAAGAGTAACCACCTGGTATAAAGACACATGTAAAGTGTAGTCATCTGGTATAAAGACACAAGTAAAGTGCAGTCACCTGGTATAAAGACACAAGTAAAGTGTAGTCACCTGGTATAAAAACACAAGTAAAGTGTAGTCACCTGGTATAAAGACACAAGTAAAGTATAGTCACCTGGTATAAAGACAAGTAAAGTGTAGACACCTGATATAAAGACACAAGTGTAGACACCTGATATAAAGACACAAGTAAAGTGTAGACACCTGATATAAAGACACAAGTAAAGTGTAGTCACCTGGTATAGACACACAAGTAAAGTGTAGACACCTGGTATAAAGACACAAGTAAAGTGTAGTCACCTGGTATAGACACACAAGTAAAGTGTAGACACCTGGTATAAAGACACAAGTAAAGTGTAGTCACCTGGTATAGACACACAAGTAAAGTGTAGACACCTGGTATAAAGACACAAGTGTAGACATCTGGTATAAATACACAAGTAAAGTGTAGACACCTGGTATAAAGGCACAAGTAAAGTGTAGACACCTGGTATAAAGGCACAAGTAAAGTGTAGACACCTGGTATAAAGGCACAAGTAAAGTGTAGACACCTGGTATAAAGACACAAGTAAAGTGTAGACACCTGGTATAAAGACACAAGTAAAGTGTAGTCACCTGGTATAGAGACACAAGTGTAGACACCTGGTATAAATACACAAGTAAAGTGTAGACACCTGGTATAAAGACACAAGTGTAGACACCTGGTATAAATACACAAGTAAAGTGTAGACACCTGGTATAAAGACACAAGTAAAGTGTAAACACCTGGTATAAAGGCACAAGTAAAGTGTAGTCACCTGGTATAGAGACAGGTTGCCAACAAATCCTTCTTTGAAAGGCAGAAACTTGAACTTTCTTCAGGAGAGGAAATCCTTTTGAGTCAAGGGATCTCGCGCGGTTTCTCCAAATTACTTTTGTCTCACATCGTGTCAATATGTCTCACTTGTCGTTTTCTCCGATTATTTTAACACAGAGTTCGTATCCTCGTAATTTTATATTTCCAGCTAAAGAAACTCCGTCTGGGACCTGGATCCTTCAACAGCTAACTAGTAACCTCTGACTCGTACAGATAGTCCCACTGCATAGCAACGCCCACACTGGAAAAGAAAATTATTGATGTCCTTGTGAATCTTTTGTATTTTCGGCGTCAATCTATGATCCATTTCTCCCGGTTATCAAATGGTCTATCTCGATCTACCCTCTCGAGCTATATTTGAGCATGCTGTATGTCATTTTCATGTCTCCCCAGAGTCTTCTTTCCTCGGTTGTCGAAAGGCATAAATCGTTCGAGTGAGTGTACATATGTTCTAGTGTGTGTGTGTACTCACCTAGTTCTCACCTAGTTGTGGTTGCAGGAGTCGAGTCATAGCTCTTGGACCCGCCTCTTCACTGGCCGATACTGGGTCACTCTCCCTGCGCCATATGTGTGTGTGTGTGTGTGTGCGCGCGCACGACATATACATATATATATATATATATATATATATATATATATATATATATATATATATATATATATATATATATATTATATATATATATATATATTTTTTTATTAACACATCGGCCGATTCCCACCAAGGCAGGGTGGCCCGAAAAGAAAAACTTTCATCATCATTCACTCCATCACTGTCTTGCCAGAAGGGTGCTTTACACTACAGTTATAAAACTGCAACATTAACACCCCTCCTTCAGAGTGCCGGCACTGTACTTCCCATCTCCAGAACTCAAGTCCGGCCTGCCGGTTTCCCTGAATCCCTTCATAAATGTTACTTTGCTCACACTCCAACAGCACGTCAAGTATTAAAAACCATATGCCTCCATTCACTCCTATCAAATACGCTCACACATGCTTGCTGGAAGTCCAAGCCCCTCGCACACAAAACTTCCTTTACCCCTCCCTCCAACCTTTCCTAGGCCGACCCCTACCCCGCCTTCCCTCCACTACAGATTTATACACTCTCGAAGTCACTCTGTCTCGTTCCATTCTCTCTACATGTCCAAACCACCTCAACAACCCCTCCTCAGCTCTCTGGACAATCGTTTTGGTAATCCCTCACCTCCTCCTAATTTCCAAACTCCGAATTCTCTGCATTATATTCACACCACACATTGACCTCAGACATGACATCTCCACTGCCTCCAGCCTTCTCCTCGTTGCAACATTCATCACCCATGCTTCACACCCATATAAGAGCGTTGGTATAACTATACTCTCATACATTCCCCTCTTTACTTCCATGGACAATGTTCTTTGTCTCCACAGACTCCGAAGTGCTCCACTCACCCTTTTCCCCTCATCAATTCTATGATTCACCTCATCCTTCATAGACCCATCCGCCGACATGTCCACTCCCAAATATCTGAATACATTCACCTCCTCCATACTCTCTCCCTCCAATCTGATATCCAATCTTTCGTCACCTATTCTTTTGTTATCCTCATCACCTTACTCTTTCCTATATTCACTTTCAATTTTCTTCTTTTACACACCCTACCAAATTCATCCACCAACCTCTGCAGCTTCTCTTCAGAATCTTCCAAAAGCACAGTGTCATCAGCAAAAAGCAACTGTGACAACTCCCACTTTGTATTTGCTTCTTTATCTTTTAGACCAACACCTTTTGCCAAGACCCTTGCATTCACTTCTCTTACAACCCCATCTATAAATATATTGAACAACCACGGTGACATCACACATCCTTGTCTAAGGCCCACTTTTACTGGGAAATAGTCCCTTCCCTCCTACACACTCTAACCTGAGCCTCACTATCCTCATAAAAACTCTTCACTGCTTTCAGTAACCTTCCTCCTATTCCATACACCTGCAACATCTGCCACATTGCCTCCCTATCTACCCTATCATACGCCTTTTCCAAATCCATAAATGCCACAAAAACATCTTTACCCTTATCCAAATACTGTTCACCTATATGTTTCACTGTAAACACTTGGTCTACACACCCCCTACCTTTCCTAAAGCCCCCTTGTTCATCTGCTATCCTGCTTTCTGTTTTACTCTTAATTCTTTCAATAATAACTCTACCATACACTTTACCAGGTACACTCAACAGACTTATTCCTCTATAATTTTTGCACTCTCTTTTGTCCCCTTTGCCTTTATACAAAGGAACAATACACGCTCTCTGCCAATCCCTAGGTACCTTACCCTCTTCCATACATTTATTAAATAATAGCACCAACCACTCCAAAATTATATCCCCACCTGCTTTTAACATTTCTATCTTTATCCCATCAATCCCAGCTGCCTTACCCCTTTCATTCTACCCACTGCTTCACGAACTTCCCTACACCCACAACTGGCTCTTCCACACTCCTACAAGATGTTATTCCTCCTTGCCCTACACACGAAATCACAGCTTCCCTGTCTTCATCAACATTTAACAAATCCTCAAAATATTCTCTCCATCTTCCTGATACCTCTAACTCTCCATTTAATAACTCTCCTCTCCTATTTTTAACTGTCAAATCCATTTGTTCTCTAGGCTTCCTCAACTTATTAATCTCATTCCAAAACTTTTTCATATTTTCAACAAAATTTGCTGATAACATCTCACCCACTCTCTCATCTGCTCTCTTTTTACATTGCTTCACCACTCTTTTAACCTCTCTTTTTCTCTCCATATCCTCTTCCCTCCTTGCATCACTTCTACTTTGTGCCGATGCATGCAGGGGATGAGATGAAAAGCTGTAAGTCACCTGCCTGAAAGCTGGGTGCCTTGGATCAACGTCTAGCGTGAGCTGGACGCCAAGGTATTGGACCAGTGTGGTACGGTCGGCAAAGCACTGCGTACCTTGTCATGATGTTCGTAGGTTCGAGTCTCCGTCGGCCAGAGATCAGTGTTTGTGAATATTTCGCCTGCTCTTGCGAATTCATAGCATATATATATATATATATATATATATATATATATATATATATATATATATATATGTAGGTCTGTACGTAGGTATGTGTATGACTATGTAAATATGAATGTATTTGCACTTGTTTACTCATTTTTATGCTTATGCATGTTTGTGTGGTTATATGTACATATTTGTTCAAGAGAGTACGTACATGCGTGTGCATATAAATATCCATAAATGTGCCACTGTGTGCGCGTTGATGCGTACACGTGTGTGAGTGTATATATGTATGTATGTGTGCGTTAGTTTAGAGTTTGCCATTAGTATTCTTGGCACGTTTTTAGAGGCGATATTTACGGCTAGTGGCTCAAGGAAGTAAGCCAGGGTGTGTCCTGGGTGTGTTGCTGGGTGTGTCCTGGGTGTGTTGCTGGGTGTGTCCTGAGTGTGTCCTGGGTGTGTCCTAGGTGTGTCCTGGGTGTGTTGCTGGGTGTGTTCTGGGTGTGTGCTGGGTGTGTCCTGGGTGTGTTGCTGGGTGTGTCCTGGGTGTGTTGCTGGGTGTGTCCTGAGTGTGTCTTGGGTGTGTCCTAGGTTGTCCTGGGTGTGTTGCTGGGTGTGTTGCTGGGTGTGTTCTGGGTGTGTTGCTGGGTGTGTCCTGGGTGTGTTGCTGGGTGTGTTGCTGGGTGTGCCCTGGGTGTGTTGCTGGGTGTGTCCTGGGTGCGTTGCTGGGTGTGTCCTGGATGTGTTGCTGGGTGTGTCCTGAGTGTGTTACTGGGTGTGTTGCTGGGTGTTCTGGATGTGTCCTGGGTACGTTGCTAGGTGTGTCCTGGGTGTGTTGCTGGATGTGTCCTGGGTGCGTTACTGGGTGTGTTGCTGGGTGTGTTGCTAGGTGTGTTGCTGGGTGTGTCCTGGGTGCGTTACTGGGTGTGTTGCTGGTGTGTCCTGGGTGTGTCCTGGGTGTGTTGCTTGGTGTGTTGCTGGGTGTGTCCTGGGTGTGTTGCTGGGTGTGTTGCTGGGTGTGTCCTGGGTGTGTTGCTGTGTATGTACTGGGTGTGTTGCTGGGTGTATCCTAGGTGTGTCCTGGGTGTGTTGCTGGGTGTGTTGCTGGGTGTGTTGCTGGGTGTGTTGCTGGGTGTGTTGCTGGGTGTGTTGTAGAGTGTGTTGCTGGGTGTGTTGCTGGGTGTGTTGCAGGGTGTGTTACTGGGTGTTTTGCTGGGTTTTACTGGGTGTGTTGCTGGGTGTGTTGCTGGGTGTGTTGCTGGGCGTGCTGCTGGGCGTGCTGCTGGGTGTTCTGCTTTGTGTGCTGCTTGGTATGTTGCTAGGTGTGTTGCTGGGTGTGTTGCTGGGTGTGTTGCTGGGTGTATTGCTTGGTGTGTTCTGGGTGTGTTGCTGGGTGTGTAATGGGTGTATTGCTGTGTGTTTGTCCTGGGTGTGTCCTGAGTGTGTCCTGGGTGTGTTGCTGGGTGTGTTCTGGTTGTGTCCTGTGTGTGTTGCTGTGTGTGTCCTGTGTGTGTTGCACGGTGTGTCCTGGGTGTGTTCTGGTTGTGTCCTGGGTGTGTTGCTGGGTGTGTCCTGGATGTGTTGCTGGGTGTGCTCTGGGTGTGTTGATGGGTGTGTTGCTGGGTGTGTTGCTGGGTGTGTTGCTGGGTGTGTTACTGGGTGTGCTGCTATGTGTTCTGCTTGGTGTGTTGCTAGGTGTGTTACTGGGTGTGTTGCTGTGTGTGTTGCTGGGTGTGTTGCTGGGTGTGCTGCTGGGTGTGTTCTGGGTGTGTTGCTGGCTGAGTCCTGGGTGTGTTGCTGTGTGTTTGTCCTGTGTGTGTCCTGGGTGTGTTGCTGGATATGTCTTGGGTGTGTCCTGTGTGTGTTGCTGGGTGTGTCCTGGGTGTGTTGCTGGGTGTGTCCTGGGTGCGTTACTGGGTGTGTTGCTAGGTGTGTTGCTGGGTGTCCTGGGTGCGTTACTTTGTGTGTTGCTGGGTGTCATGGGTGTGTCTTGGGTGCGTTGCTGGGTGTGTCCTGGGTGTGTTGCTGGGTGTGTCATGCGTGTGTTGCTGGGTGTGTGCTGGGTGTGTTGCTGGGTGTGTTGCTGGGTGTGTCCTGGGTGTATTGTTGAATGTGTTGGATGTGTCCTGGGTGTGTTGCTGGGTATGTACTGGGTGTGTTGCTGGGTGTGTCCTAGGTGTGTCCTGGGTGTTGCTGGGTGTGTTGCTGGGTGTGTTGTAGAGTGTGTTGCTGGGTGTGTCCTGGATGTGTCCTGGGTGTGTTGCAGGGTGTGTTACTGGGTGTTTTGCTGGGTTTTACTGGGTGTGTTGCTGGGTGTGTTGCTGGGTGTGTTGCTGGGTGTGTGCTGGGTGTGTTTCTGGGTGTGTTGCTGGGTGTGTCCTGGGTGTATTGTTGAGTGTGTTGGATGTGTCCTGGGTGTGTTGCTGGGTATGTACTGGGTGTGTTGCTGGGTGTGTCCTAGGTGTGTCCTGGGTGTTGCTGGGTGTGTTGCTGGGTGTGTTGTAGAGTGTTGCTGGGTGTGTCCTGGGTGTGTCCTGGGTGTGTTGCAGGATGTGTTACTGGGTGTTTTGCTGGGTTTTACTGGGTGTGTTGCTGGGTGTGTTGCTGGGTGTGCTGCTGGGCGTGCTGCTGGGTGTTCTGCTTTGTGTGCTGCTTGGTATGTTGCTAGGTGTGTTGCTGGGTGTGTTGCTGGTTGTGTTGCTGGGTGTGTTGCTGGGTGTATTGCTGGGTGTGTTCTGGGTGTGTTGCTGGGTGTGTAATGGGTGTGTTGCTGTGTGTTTGTCCTGGGTGTGTCCTGAGTGTGTCCTGGGTGTGTTGCTGGGTGTGTTCTGGCTGTGTCCTGTGTGTGTTGCTGGGTGTGTTCTGTGTGTGTTGCTGGGTGTGTCCTGGGTGTGTTCTGGTTGTGTCCTGGGTGTGTTGCTGGGTGTGTCCTGGGTGTGTTTCTGGGTGTTCTCTGGGTGTGTTGATGGGTGTGTTGCTTGGTGTGTTGCTGGGTGTGTTGCTGTGTGTTTGTCCTGTGTGTGTCCTGGGTGTGTTGCTTGATATGTCTTGGGTGTGTCCTGTGTGTGTTGCTGGGTGTGTACTGGGTGTGTCCTGTGTGTGTTGTTTGTGTCCTGTGTGTGTTGCTGGGTGTGCTGCTATGTGTGCTGCTTGGTGTGTTGCTAGGTGTGTTACTGGGTGTGTTGCTGGGTGTGTTGCTGGGTGTGTTGCTGGGTGTGCTGCTGGGTGTGTTGCTAGGTGTGTTACTGGGTGAGTTGCTGGGTGTGTTGCTGGGTGTGTTGCTGGGTGTGCTGCTGGGTGTGTTCTGGGTGTGTTGCTGGGTGAGTCCTGGGTGTTTTGCTGTGTGTTTGTCCTGTGTCTGTCCTGGGTGTGTTGCTGGATATGTCTTGGGTGTGTCCTGTGTGTGTTACTGGGTGTGTACTGGGTGTGTCCTGTGTGTGTTGTTTGTGTCCTGTGTGTGTTGCTGGGTGTGTCCTGGGTGTTTTGCTGGGAGTTTTGCTGGGTTTTTCCTGGGTGTGTTGTTGGGTGTGTTGTTGGTTATGTTGCTGAATGTGATGCTGGGTGTATTGTTGGGTGTGACCTGGGTGTGTTGCTGGGTGCGTCCTTTGTGTCCTGTATGCGTTGGTGTGTGTGTCCTGTATGCGGTGCTGGGTGCGTCGTGGGTGTGTCCTGTATGCGGTGCTGGGTGCGTCCTAGGTGTAGTTCTGGGTGTGGTCTTCTGTGTGGTTCTGTGTGTCCTGTGTGATTCTTGTGTATAGTGCCGGATATGTCCTAGGTGTGTCCTGGGTGATGTGCTGCCTGTGTCCTTGATTCATTCTGGGCGAGGATGCTGGGTGTTCCCAGGGTGTCTCCAGGATAAGCTGATGAGCATGTCTTGGGTGTGGAGATGAGCATGTCTTCCGTGTTGCAGGGGTGATGTGTCCTGGGCATGTCATGGATGTATATGGCAGTGTAGGCCGTGGTATACACAGTACAGCAATATTACTACTAAACCCATATGTGCAATTTTCTGTGCACAATTAAATATTTTATGTTTTTCCCTCTCATTAAGTGTGCATGTAATAATTATGTTCTTTTTTGTTCACAACTGGAATTGTAATATTAGTTCTTTATGATATAAAATTTCGTGTGTGAAGTGATGCCTCGCTGAGATTGACAGCAACATTTTCTATACTGAAATAGACATTTTGATATGGTTTGGGCTTAGAATTTTAGAAGCATATAGGATAGTATGTGTGTCACAATCTGTGTCCTTCGGTAGACGAACGGTTTCCATGGCATATTCATATGTATATGTAAAATGGGTATACGGAAATCTGGGCTCAGAAGTATAGGAGCCGAGGCGAGAACAAGTCTGAGACAGAGAAAAGCTAGTTCACACACATTCGACCAAATAAATTTTACTCTGTTACTAGTGCAGTGAGATGAGTTGCTGTCTCTCAAAAAAATTGGGATATAATCTACGATAGTATCCCTCCAAGCCGAGAATTCACTGCATAACTTTCCTATCACTAGGAACTGCATAGCTGAGAAGTAGCTGCAATTTTAGCTTCCACCAGTGCTACCTTACCCCACCCAATAATAAACCCAAGAAATTGTATGTTAGCCAGACCATATATCAGTTATTCAGGTTGACAGTAAAGTTATACATAGCAAGTTATACACAGAGGTGTTAAGCACTGCTTCCTGTCCCAAGTTTACTGTCAGTTTGTCCATGATCCTTTGCAATGTAGAAGGTGTGTTCCTCACTCCGGGAGGAGTTACAAGAAAAGTTAAGAGGTTATTATGTACAATAAAAGCAGGAACATCACGAGCTCAAGGGGTGAGAAGAATTTGATAATATCCACGAAGTAGGTCCAGACGACTCACATATGTGGGTCTTGAGTAAGGTGAGTGTGTCCTTGAGTGTGGCACTGAGTGTATCCTAAGAGTGGAAATGAATGTATCCTTAGTGTCTTGTGTGAACCCTAAGTGCGGCCTGGATGTGATGAATGTGCCTTGAACCACATCCATCCTGGGTGTGGTGCTGGGTGTGGTGCTGGGTGTGGTGTTGGGTGTGGATGCCTCATGAATAAAATAGGGAAGTAGTGGGTGTAGTCGTGGTGACAAAAACTGTGGATGTGGTGGTGGTGAGTTTGGGATGGTGGCAGTAGTTGTGTGTGTGTGTGTGTGTGTGTGTGTGTGTGTCGTGTGCGCGTGTGCGTGTGCGCGTGTGCGTGTGTGTGATGGTGGTGATGGAGGTAGGGGTAGTAATGATGATAGTAGTGATGATGGAGGTTGTGATGTTAGTGGAGATAATGTCAGTAGGAATGATGCTGGTGGTGGCGGTAACTATAGTAGTGGATGAAGGGGTAGCATAAGTAAGGTCGCCTCTCCTCTTCCCTTATTATGTGTTATACCTCAACAGTGATGTACTGTGAAGAGAGGTGGTAACCAGCCACAGACTTTCAAGCAGTCCCAAAGATATTCCATTACATTATAATTGTGTTAGTCTGTCCGCATATAATTCCGAACAATGTTCAGAATTGCTAAATTACGTGTAAATACACATAGATGATTAATAACAAGAATAATAGAAGAACAAACAGGTTCCCCTAGAGCCACAGTTCCCTAATACCCAAAGCACACAATGTGACAAGAATAAATAACAGATCTCGCTGGGAAAAGACCGCAGAAGCAGTAGTAGAAATAGCATTTGTCTTATTATTTTACACGGAATCAGCATAAGCTGCCACGAGAAAACATATCCCTTGTAAAAACACAATAACATTCAGTATATAACACTACATAATAATGCTAACAGTGAAATGCTCGTAGAAGTAACATATAAAATAATATACGACCCCAGTAGTCCATCCCTCAGTCACCAAGTCGGTGGTAAGTGAAACAACCGTATAACCCAAGCAGGAGTGCTTATATATATATATATATATATATATATATATATATATATATATATATATATATATATATATATATATAAATATCATATTGTAACCACTAACGAGTGGTATTTAATCAATAGCAACACTACGACTAGCCGGGGAATCGAACGAGTATTGTTTTAGCCCTCTTCATGGTGAGCGAAAATTCCACGACGCTCTAACCCACGGGACCATACAATCCTACAAAAAATCACGCACCCAGCAGAGCTAGGTGTTGTACCGTGATCCGAGGACATACGATGGTGTAGGTGCCTCAGAGCTAATTTAATTCTACTCCCCGTTTGGTGTACTAGCCTCCACAAGCAGTATACCCACACCATCGTATGTCGTCGGATCACGGAACAGCACCTAGCTCTGGTGGGTGCGTGATTATTGTAGGATTGTATTGATTGAAAAAACTGACGTCATCAATTTGGAACCACTCCGCACCATGGCAACACGTTTACTCTTTAATCTAATACTTAAAACCATTACAACTGAAAAACGATTGTTGGCGAAGAAAATAAAAACACATAAGGGACTCCTGGTGAACGAGTAAGTGAACCACTGACGTATTATTGCTATGAAAAAAAAGAAACGAACGTAAATAAAGCAGCAGAGTCTGAGAGACTACCTTCTATACACTTTATTTTCTCACCTTAGATCACCACTCTTAACCAGTCATAGCCTCGTGATCGCGACTGGTGCGCCAGTTATCATCCCGGCAACATAGCCTCGTGATCGCGACTGGTGCGCCAATTATCATTCCGGCAACATAGCCTCGTGATCGCGACTGGTGCGCCAGTTATTATCCAGGCAACATAGCCTCGTGATCGTGACTGGTGCGCCAGTTATCATCCCGGCAACATAGTCTCGTGATCGCGACTGGTGCGCCAGTTATCATCCCGGCAACATAGCCTCGTGATCGCGACTGGTGCGCCAATTATCATCCCGGCAACATAGCCTCGTGATCGCGACTGGTGCGCCAATTATCATCCCGGCAACATAGCCTCGTGATCGCGACTGGTGCGCCAATTATCATCCCGGCAACATAGCCTCGTGATCGCGACTGGTGCGCCAGTTATCATCCCGGCAACCTGGAGATGTGAGATGAAAGCAGAGACATGCAAGAACTGCTTAACAACTACTGGAGGTCGTCTAAGGAATTATGGTTAGCCTTCCTACCTAACCATATTTAACACACACAACAATACCTACAGGAATATATTTACTTAAATATATATTAAAGAAATTATTTACAATGTTAATAACATTTTTATTCAAACTCCCTCAGAAATAGAATATTTTCTTTTCAATTCTTCACATACACTCACCTTAATTACCCTCAAAAAGACTGAACTACAGGCACAGCCTGTGTGCCCGAAGACACAACTCACTTCTAATTCCAGGAGCAGACTGACTCTAGTCTCATGTCTCCTCTCTGCAACACTGCACATGAAGACTGACTCCTGTCTCATGATTTCTCCCTGCAACACTGCACATGAAGACTGACTTAAATCTCGTGTCTCATGTCACATGAAGCAGTTACGATATATAGATATTTATTCAACTCAGCTCTAGTGAAATGTTGTGAGTGTCTGCCGTAGACTTATAATAGTGTGTTTGAATTGTTGGGATGTGGTGGTGGTGGTGGTCGGTGCGGTGGTGGTGTGTGTAGTGATGGTGGTGAGTGAGATAATGGTGGTGGTGGTGGTGGATGTGTTGTGGTGGTGGGTAGATGTGGGGCTAGATGTTGGAGCCAGCTGGTCGACACAGGCCGGGAGCTGCAGCCTTTTGGTCGACACAATCTATACACCAGCGGCAGCTTGTCGACACAGTGTAGCAGAAGCAGGTAGCTGGTCAGCATTGTCTACAAGCAGTAACCAGCTGGTCTATTTAGTCAGCTGGTCGACACATTCTAGGATCAACAGCCATCCTGTCGAGACAGTCTAGTAGCAGTAGTCAGCTGATCATTGTCTAGTAGTAGTAGCCAGCTGGTAGACTAATTCTATGAACATCAGCCAATTTCTTCACACTACGAACATCAACCAGATGGTTGACACATTCTGATAGCAGCAACTAGATGATCGACACGTTCTCCTAGAAGCAACCAGATGATCGATACAGACTGGTAGCAGCTATCAGATGGTCGACACATTCTCCTAGTAGCAAATAGATGATCGACACGTTCTCCTAGAAGCAACCAGATGGTCGACACAATCTAGAAGCAACAGTTAGCTGGTCGACACAGTCTAGTAACAGAAAACAGCTGGTCGACAGTCTAGTAGCAGTAGCAGTCAGTTGGTCGAACGAAAGACTAGTAGCAGCAAATGAGCTGGTTGACAGTCTAGTAGCAGCAATCTACTGGTCGACAGTCTACTACCAGCAGCAGTCAGCTAGTCGACAGTTTACTACTAGAAATCAGTTGGTCGACAGTCTAGTAACAGCAGTCAGCTGGTCGACAGTCTAGTAACAGCAGTCAGCTTGTCGAGAGTCTACTAGCAACAGTCAGCTGGTCGAGAGTACTAGCAGCAGTCAGCTGGTCGGGAGTCTAGTAGCAGCATTCAGTTGGTCGATGCATCGGAGGAAAATTCTGAAGGTGGAAGTAAGCAGTTGTTCCTTGGGGTACCCCGTCATTATAATCTCCTCATAACAGTTATTTTTTTATATATCCGTTCATGGATACTCCTATAAATATATACCAATAAGACCATTTGGATTATTAACCTTGGAGGGTTAATAACTCGAGTAAGGTAAGAAATGTGGTTTATGTCAGTAGGAACACTCAAGTACAACAAATGCTATCAACAAGAGCAGACTGTCTCCTGGTTATTTATTTACTGCTGGGTGAACAACGAGAGCAGGTTCGAGCCTGTAAAGACCTTCCCTTGAAGTATTATGGGGAGGTTCCGACAGTCTCTGCCTCCTGACTTATGTTCATAGTTTCGATCCTATAAACTATGAGAGAGATAGTAAGTATTAGGAAACTTGCCCTGCGTCTCGACGAGCACGGGATTGAACCCAGGTTCTTTCGATTTTGAGACGATCGTTCAACCACTGACCCCCGACATAAGACACAAGTCCTATGCTTGTTAATTCTCACTCTACGTCATAATTTAGTAGTACTTAGCTTGATGTGTTAGCCAGGGTACGAAAAGATTTACAAAACCCAGCAAGACGACGCTAAGTCTGACTGGTGGGAGAGATAACACAATAGTGTAGTGTCGGGGAGAACATTGTGGGAGAAGCGTTGGAGAGTTGGGGGGAAGTGCAGTTTTGGTGTTGTGGTGGAGGTGTCGTCCCACTGACTGGGACGGGTGATCAACCTGACACACACCACCAGGGAATGAAACGGACGAGTCGACAGGATAGTTGGGATAAAATGGAAGAAGGATAGAGCAGAAAGAAGCTCAAGTGGAATACCCTCACGGTTCCAAAACGTAATAATCCTTGATAAATCTAGCAGGTAATTTTGTTTCTACAATGATAATTTCCGGGGCTACCTTGTTCTTGCTGACTGAGAATGCTGATACATCCACCTTTAGTAATATTATGAAAGATCTTTCTCTCGAAAAGATTCTAAAATCTTTCCGGCAGAGCGTAAGCCATCTCAATCAGATTATAGACACATTTTCTTTCGTAACAGCAAGTGTTACGAGAGGTATCAGTTAAGGATTCACTTTTATTATTATTATTATTTTTAATTTTATTCTCATACTCCAACAGTTATGTATCTTTATTGCGAAATTTTAGCCTACGCAATAGGCTTATTCAGTCGAATATAGAGGAAACAGTAGAGATGTATAGGATGTAATCGGTCCATCACTCTCGAAGACTTAGTTTTGAGGTGGTCAGTCCCTCAGCCTAGAGTCTAGAACAATGTGAGACTGAAACAAATGAATGGAAACTTACATTCAAGCATAGATGAGGCCAGTATATAAGTGTCTCTTCTGTTCCTTCAGTTTCACATTGTACCGGACTATGGAGAAGAACTCTTCTCCAAGCTGAACAACTGACTGGACACCTAAAAACTACTACTTCGAGGATGATGGATTGATTACATCGTCTTTACATCACTGCTTCCTCTGCCCATTCTGTACTCCACTGAAGAAGCATACTGTGTAGGGGAAACCTTTCGGAATAGAGATACCTAACTGTTGCATTTGTGTCTTGGGTAATGGAAGGTAAGAAGGGTGGCTTTTATTCCCTGGATCAAGAGCCCTTCATGGATTATGCTACTCATACAAATCAGGAATTGGGAAATATCAAAAGTCGTGAGACATATTTTCGCTTTTATTTTTGCGTAAATTCACAAGCAATAAAAGCGCTCATACAAGACGTTGTGTTAGACGGATAACCAACGAATCTCTTGATCCTGTGGATATATGACAAATCTGACTCTAGCAAATCATTTTAGGCAGTGGACCATGACAAAGAGTGGGATGCTGTCTAATTGCATTTCCGAAAGTCTTTTGCAAGTCCCACATAAAAAGCTGATAAGAAAAATGACAGTGCGTAGAGGGTAAATGTCCTCTCAGGAGTAAGGAAATGGCTGACAAATAGGCAACAAAGAGTTTGAATATATGGGACAAAATCTGAGTGGGATCTGTCGCAAGTGGAGTTCCACAAAGATCAGTTGTAGTGCCAAAGTTCTTCGTAGTTTACATTAATAGCCTTGACGAGGAAATGAATAGATATGACTAAATTCTTTGACGACTCATAAATAGACCGAGCAATACATTAAGAGGACTATACCACTGAACTTCCACACAATTTGGTCAAGCTAACGTTATGTTAGCAAAATACTAATCCTGCAAAATACTAATCCTGGGGAATATAAATAACCCTGACACTTCTAAATGAAATTATAGAGAAATTAATTATACAGAATGTGTAAGGACTTCGGAGTTAAGATAAGCAGATATCTGAAGTCCAGACAGCAGTGTATCAGAAACGTAATATGGCTAACAGACTGCTTGAATTTATACGAAGTGTATCATAGGTCCAAAGGATATATTACTACTCTACACATCATTAGATCAGTAGTATAAAACACCGACAAGTAGATGTTTAGAAACATGAAAAAACGTAGGTATTTTTTTTTGAAGTTTTGACAATCAGTGGCTTTATCAATTCAATACATAGCATAATATCTGGAGAATCTGCCCTCCGCCTAGAAGGTGGTCACCACCTGATTCATGATAAATCAAATTCATCCCAGTGGAGAACGCTTTCCAGATTGAAGGAGTGATTCCCTAACCTTCCACTCTCTCCAATTTCTTCACCTTTCACGCTGAGAGACTTATAATCGCTTCTTCTACTGTACGCTCAGAACTGAATCGAGAAAGCCAGTGATTGACAAAACGGTTTCAGAATAAAGATTCTGTTTTCTCTCTCTCTCTCTCTCTCTCTCTCTCTCTCTCTCTCTCTCTCTCTCTCTCTCATTCATCAGCTCTGTATATCATCAGTATGACCTAACTTAAAATAAAGCAGCTCAGCTCTGGTCGTCATGCTAGATAATTGATATAAATACACAGGAAGACATGCAGAGAAGAATGTCAAAAGTTAATCCACTGAAAAAGGATCTTTCCAACGAGGATTCATTGAAACCCTTGAACCTACATTCTCTTGGAAGAGGCTCAACGAGGGAAGACATGATCGAACTATATAGGCGGAAGATAGGCATACGCCAGAACTGGGACTAACACTTATAAGTGTGTGAGAATGATACATAAGCATGTATTTACGACATTTATTTGGGATACGTTTCGCCCATAATGGGCTTCGTCATTCCAGAATGAAGTTTAATGGTAAAATGTATCTTCAATAAATGCCTTAGTACTGGCATACGTGTCTTTAAGACAGGAATATATAAAGGAGAACATCCAGCTAAGGAAGAACTCAAAATAATGAATTATAATTGGATAAGTTTAGATTTAGAAAGGTTGTAGGGAAATACTGGTTTGGAAACAATGAGTGGAACAATCTGCTAAGTAGGTTTGTTGAAGCTAAAACATATGTAGCTTTAAAAATATGGTAAACAAATTCATGACTATGTATGGGGGTTGGATTTATATGGAACCTGTATATAATGTGTTAAAAAAGGTAATTAAAGCTAAACATAGAATATCTCTAAGAATGGCATGCATTAGCATTTGAGGAATAGGGGAAAGGGGTTAAGTCTGTGAAGATCCTGGCATATATATGAACCAGCAGGCCTAAATATAATTAAGGTATACAATATTGGCAAGTAGATAAGTTAGGCACATGGGCAACAGTTAGGTATCTTTATTCCAAAACGTTTCGCCTACATAAGCTTCATCAGTAGAACACAGAGGCTGCAAATAGAGACAGGAGAAGCAGTGGAGAGGTAAAGATGTGATCAGTCTATTAACCTTGAAGGAGTAGTTTGAGGTGGTCAGTCACTCAGCTTGGAGATGTGTTCAACTTCAGAGTCAAAACTATGAAGTTGAACACATCTCCAGGATGAGTGACTGACACCCGCCCAATCGAACTGTTCCTTCAACTTCGATGAACTAATCACATCTTTGTCACTCCACTACTTCTGTTGTCTCCCTATTTGCAACCTCTTTTGTTCGACTGATGAAACCTATGTAGGCGAAGCGATTCGGAATAAACTTATCTAACGGCCAGTACTCCAGCTGCGGTGTTCCACCGTTCTCTTGTTATGTCTCAGGGATATATCACAGAGATTCTATCTCTTTTTCTGGGGTTAGCAGAGATATATATATCCCTGGACTCGACTGCAGGTAATGAAGCGACTTTCATGAACTTCGGGCCATGGAATTCACTGGAGGCCACAACCTAGACTGTCAGTCACAGCCTGAACTCTGAGCACGTACGCTCGGTTGAGTCTGGACTCTTAGTATTTATTTACAATCAAAGCCTAGGTTTTAAATCACGGTCTCAGACACATCTTGTACTCTGGGTTCTGCCTGGACTCTCAGCTCAACAAGGGCTCTCAGATTCAGGTCGAACTCTGTAATATTTTGGATTGTTCACCATAACCTGCTCTCTTAGTCATAGCCTGGAATCTCAATGGTAATTTAGACTCTGAGTCAGAGCCAGGACGCTCAGTCCCATTCTGGACTCTCCATCAAAGCTTGGACTCTGAATAACTCTCTGAATTATCATAGTATTAACTCTCAGTTACATTGACTATCACTCGTATATGAATTATGGAAATTCTGCTGGACTGCATTTGGGCTCATAATTTCTTTGCTGGACCTGTAAGTAGTGATTGTATGAGCCACTGCTGGATCAACGAGATTTTTCTAGTTGAGTAAGTGGACCATGGAATATTTATTGTACTAGTAAGTGGTACAATAAGCCTTTGATAAACTGGTATGTGTCTGCACGAACCTCTGCTTCATTAGAGGCTCAACGAAACACTGCTTGATTGGTAAGTAATAATATATTTATTTCTACAAGTACATGTACATGGTATACAGGCCTAACTGACATCAATGACATACTACTATATAGAAAGCCCCTTCTTATGCAGATTATTTCGAGCAAATTAGGTCAATTTTGTCTCTGATGGGTGACCAGGGACAACAAGTATCTTATGGAAACACGTCCTAAAGTTTTCCAGCCGTACCGGGAATCGCCCCCCGGTCCTCAGTGTGTGAGCTGAGTGAGCTAGCAATCGAGCTACGGGACACTGTTGGATCGGCAAGTGGCTCAACGAGACCCTCTGGGATTGGTAAGTGGCTCAACAATCCCCTGTTGAATTGGTAAGTGGCTCAACGAGCCTCTTCTTTCACTGCCTAAATTCGAGTTGGCAATTGGAATGCGGCTGGCAGCGGCCAGGTGATGTGCGGACGCTCGCACCCAGCATATAAACCTCTTCAGTTTTGTGCCGAGTTGAGTGTGGAGCGTGTGTTGCATTTGTCTTGATTGACCCTTCCACCCCCCTTCCCCTGAACTAGATACACACACACACACACACTCTCTCTCTCTCTCTCTCTCTCTCTCTCTCTCTCTCTCTCTCTCTCTCTCTCTCTCTCTCTCTCTCCTCACCCTCACTACCCTTGCCTCCAACTCACCCACACTGACAATTCCTCCTCTGACACAAGGGCAAGATTCAAGAAAATAGGATCCCGAAAACCAGTTGACACTACCAGAAAGTAAACTGATTGTGTGGTATACAAGTACAGGTGGGATGCCAAAAAAAGGGTGAATGGAAAGAGTGGAGGCATCACCTGACATTGTAGCAATAACAGGCCAACGAACAAAAGAAATAACGGATATTATCTTTCCAGATTCATAAAAAAAATAATGCAAAAGAAACATGGAACCAGAGGAAGAGGAGCGGTGTTGATAATCGGAAACCAATCGAATTTTGAGGAACTGGGGTTGTTGTTGGGGTTTATAGGGCCACTGACAGCATACGCCGTATCGAGCCCTGCAGAACTGGGGGACCCAAGTTAATGATAGCAGTGATGTACGACTCCCTATATCTATTCCATACGCTTGCAACAAAAACATTAAAATATTGAAATATACTGAAATTCTATTTTTGTACAATATGCACACATGTATGTGTGTATGTGAGTGTGTCATGGAGTTTGGAGTGGGATATGTGTTCATATATACATTCTTTATGTTAACATTCATGTTAAAATGATTGAAGATTGTGGATACTGTATGTATGTATTTTAGTAAAAATACAATATACTGTTTATGGCATGTATTGAAACATGCTAGCGGGAGATTCGTCTGTAAAAACTTGCATTTGTGGACACAGTGGTGCCTATGCTAACCTTCCTATGGTGTAGAAATATACCTAGTTGGATGAATCTTATTGAAGCCAGCTGGCCCAGTGGCTTACGCGATGGTCTGGAGTATTGAGACTCTCTGACCGCGGGTTCGAACCCCACCCGTGGTATGGTTTGTTTGCAATCGTGTCATAACGATTTCGTGAGTCAAGCACTCATTAACACTGTTATAATGTGTTTTTCATTCACTCACACACTCAGTAATTGCTGTTTCTAACTGAAGTCTTGTGGCATTCAGATTCATTATTTACTTCTCTTTTAATAATACAAATAAGGTATAAATGTTCCTTATTTGTATCATTAGGATTGCTAAGCATCAAAGTAACTTTAGTGTGAGAAGATTCCGCCCTCAAAATAAAGTTTAACATAACAGTAGAGAGACAGAGATCATGCTGTTATACATAGTAACACCATACATGTATAGATCACTCTGTTATACATGTTAACACAAACAAATACAAAGACCACTATGTTATGTACATGAGCATGCATAAAAAATATATTAAGAAATTAAAAACTAGAAGAATTAAATTAAAAATAGATGGCCTCTCCATGGTGGTGTAACCGGACGGGAAGTTCTTCTCTTCTGGCTGGACTACGGTACCAGACTACCCAGGTGGATGTATTTACAGGGCACAGATTTCTGTGTGTCCTCCTCTGTAATTAAATCTATCTATATATAATGATATTAAAACACTTGTTCTAATATCATATGTGGGTAGTGCTCCATGGGGAGTGCCACATTTTAAGAGTTAAGTTCCTCTTTGAGGAAATGCTGTGTTTGGGGTTCACATCTCTCAACGTCCCTCTCAAATGCTGTGTTTGGGGTTCACAGCTCTCAACGTCCCTCTCAAATGCTGTGTTTGGGGTTCACAGCTCTCAACGTCCCTCTCAAATGCTGTGTTTGGGGTTCACACCTCTCAACGTCCCCCTCAAATGCTGTGTTTGGGGTTCACACCTCTCAACGTCCCCCTCAAATGCTGTGTTTGGGGTTCACACCTCTCAACGTCCCCCTCAAATGCTGTGTTTGGGGTTCACACCTCTCAACGTCCCCCTCAAATGCTGTGTTTGGGGTTCACACCTCTCAACGTCCCCCTCAAATGCTGTGTTTGGGGTTCACACCTCTCAACGTCCCCCTCAAATGCTGTGTTTGAGGTTCACACCTCTCAACGTCCCCCTCAAATGCTGTGTTTGGGGTTCACACCTCTCAACGTCCCCTTCAAATAATGGAGTTTAATTCCGTTTTTTTCTTTTTATTACATGATAATATTTTTCTAAATGAATGAGAGTGTTGAACACATTTTCACACGTCAATGAGTGCAAAGACTGACTGATCGAACACTTCTGACATAAAAAGTTTGTTTTGAGAAGTGTCTTGTAAATTGAACTCTGCAGTAACTTTTTTCATACTCATAACAAGAGAGAAAAATATTACTGGAAGAGTCTGCCAGGTTGACAGCAGAGTCTGCCAGGTTGACAGCAGAGTCTGCCAGGTTGACAGCAGAGTCTGCCAGGTTGACAGCAGAGTCTGCCAGGTTGACAGCAGAGTCTGCCAGGTTGACAGCAGAGTCAGCCAGGTTGACAGCAGAGTCAGCCAGGTTGACGGCAGAGTCTGCCAGGTTGACAGCAGAGTCAGCCAGGTTGACAGCGGAGTCTGCCAGGTTGACAGCAGAGTCAGCCAGGTTGACAGCAGAGTCTGCCAGGTTGACAGCAGAGTCTGCCAGGTTGACAGCAGAGTCTGCCAGGTTGACGGCAGAGTCAGCCAGGTTGACAGCAGAGTCAGCCAGGTTGACAGCAGAGTCAGGCTGACAGCTGCACCACAGAACTGTGCTCTTTCTCTCTCTTAATTGTAATTATTATGTACTCCATATAAAAAAAAAATCCGATGTTTACTTTTCACTTTCATCTACACACACACACACACACACGCGCGCGCGCGCACACACACACACACACACACAGCGCGCGCGCGCCACACACACACACACACACACACACACACGCGCACACGACTGGCAAACCTAAGATTAGCGTTCCGTTACCTTAACAAGGAATCGTTCAAGACACTGTACACCGTGTACGTCAGGCCCATACTAGAGTATGCAGCACCAGTCTGGAACCCACACCTGGTCAAGCACGTCAAGAAATTAGAGAAAGTGCAAAAGTTTGCGACAAGGCTAGTTCCACAACTCAGGGGACTGTCCTATGAAGAAAGGTTGAGGGAAATAGGACTAACAACACTGGAGGACAGAAGGGTTAGAGGAGACATGATAACGACATATAAAATACTGCGGGGAATCGACAAGGTATATAGTGACAGGATGTTCCAGAGAGGGAACACAGAAACAAGGGGGCACAACTGGAAGCTGAAGACTCAGATGAGTCAAAGGGATGTTAGGAAGCATTTCTTCAGCCATAGAGTAGTCAGGAAGTGGAATAGTCTAGCGAACGATAGAGTGGAGGCGGGAACCATACATAGTTTTAATACAAGGGATGATAAAGCTCATAGAGCAGGGAGAGCAGAGACCCAGTAGCGGACAGCGAAGGGGCGGGGCCAGGAGCTGAGTATCGACCCCTGCAACCACAATTAGGTGAGTACAATTAGGTGAGTACACACACACACACACACATCATAGCTCTCACAGAAACCAAGCTCAAAGGAATGATAACAGATGCCATCTTTCCAACGGGATATCAGATCTCTATGAAAGACAGAGGGAACAGAGGGGGTGGAGGAGTGGCACTGCTCATTAAAAACCGATGGGAGTTTGACGAGCTGGAGAGAGGAGACAGAGGAGAAGCAAGAGACTACATAATAGGAACACTTCAGTCTGAAGGTCCCAAGGTGGTAATAGCAGTGATGTATAAACCACCACAGAACAGCAGGAGGCCAAGACAAGAGTATGTTGAGTAATAGGGCAATGGTTGACACACTGACTGAAGTGACCAGAAGGGCTCATGCGAGCAGGGCAAAGTTGCTGATTATGGGTGACTTTAACCACAAGGAAATCGACTGGAAAAAAACCTAGAGCCACATGGGGGTCCAGAAACGTGGAGGGCTAAGATGATGGAGGTGGTACTGTAAAACCTCGTGCACCAACACGTAAAAGACACTACCAGAGAGAGCGGAGAGGATTAACCAGAGAGACTGGGCCTAATATTCACCTTGGGTAGTGCAGATATTGAGGAGATCACATATGAATGACCCTCAGCGCCAGTGATCACGTGGTTCTGAGCTTCGATTACATAGACAAATTACAAGCGGAGAGGGAAGCAGGAAGGGCAGGACGAATGAAGCCAAGCTACAAGAGAGGGGACTACACAGGCATGAAGAATTTCCTGCACGGGGTTCAGTGGGACAGAGAACTGCCAGGGAAGTCAGTAAACGAGATGATGGAATATGTGACAACAATATGCAAGGAAGCTGAGGAGAGGTTTGTACCCAAGGGTAACAGAAATAACGAGAAGGCCAGGGTGAGCCCTTGTTTCACCCAAAGGTGTAGAGAGGCCAAAACCAAGTGCACTAGAGAATGGAAGAGGTACAGAAGGCAAAGGACCCAGGAGAATAAGGAAAGGAGTCGTAGAGCCAGAAATGAATATGCACAGGTAAGAAGGGAGGCCCAACGGCAATACGAAAATAACATAGCAGCGAAAGCTAAATATGACCCGAAGCTGTTGTACAGTAACGTCAGGAGGAAAACGACAATCATGGACCAAGTAATCAGGCTGAGGAAGGAAGGAGGGGAGATCACAAGGAACGACCGTGAAGTATGTGAGGAGCTCAACATGAGATTCAAAGAAGTGTTCACAGAGGAGACAGAAGGGACTCCAGAAAGACAGAGAGGTGGGGTACATCATCAAGTGTTGGACACAATACATACAACCGAGGAAGAAGTGAAGAGGTTGGTAAGTGAGTAGATACCTCAAAAACGATGGGGCCAGATTACATCTCTCCATGGGTCCTGAGAGAGGGAGCAGAGGCGCTATGTGTACCACTAACAACAATCTTCAACACATCTATAGAAACAGTGCGACTACCTGACGTATGGAAGACAGCAAATGTAGTCCCAATATTTAAAAAAAGAGACAGACACGAAGCACTTAAATCTGCTGTTATGTCTTTTTTCACCACCATACGTTGTGTTGTGATGTGTATAAAGTCTACTACACCAGAGTTAATAACACTGTATGTAACCTGTTCACAACCAGGTAAGAAAATTTTGATCTCCAAAATTAAGATTTAAGTAAATTCATCATATATATGCTGAGACACACCTATCGGGTGTAAACTGTTATAAAAAAGCATATATTTTACAATTAGATACTTGTTATTTGTATTACTAATTTATTTAATATTTGAAAAGTTTCGCATTCTGCTTAAATGAATTATTGTTTATTATAGATGATGCACTCACACCCTCCTGGAGCTCCTGACACTCACACCCTCTTGGAGCTCCTGACACTCACACCCTCCTGGAGCTCCTGACACTCACACCCTCCTGGAGGTCATGTCACTCCTCAAATACTTTAATGTACAGATATTCTTCCTCTGCTACCTTACAGCAGAATCTATACGATTTTCGTTTTTGTCAAAATAAATCAATTCAACATTTAAGCAAGTTCCAAACACTGAGATTTAATTTAGTTAGCATTTATCCAGTTACTAAAAACTTCACAATGGTCTGGCAGTCCTCAGTTCAGCCAGATATTATCATCAGGTATACGTAACACCCATTAAACTCAGGTTGAATTAAACATAATTTAGTGTTCCATAACATTCCTGATGTTCAATATACTACGATTCATATATCGCAGTACTTGACAATATAAAGGAATATCGGAGATATTAACAAAGAGGCAAGCTGATCACCTTACAGGAACCACCAACACATTTTTTTTTTTGCCAATAGATGGCGTCTCTCGAGATGGTACATTTTACATTCATTGCAGAAAGTTTTTATTTCATGTGTGTGGTGGTGAATGTTTTCCCTGCCAATATAGAGGAGGTGAGGTTACGTAAGGTTTATCAGGAAACAAGACAAGTGTTTCTTGTTGAGGGTCTTAGTCATATGATGACCCACTGTTTAAGTTTTTGGTTATCTGACCGATGCCTTCCCATGGTTTACCGGTCCACCCCTGAGGAGGTGAGACAAGTGGTGTGATGAGTCAGACGTGTATATTATTTATTGCTACTCTTTACTTTTCTAAAGATAATTCATAAAATTTTCCTCATTGTCTGATCCCACAATCTTACGTCTCGAACAATGGAGGTCTTCTAAATACTGCAAAAACCACATTCATCTTTTATTCATATTTCTATTAGAATATATTTTCATCAGTAAGTTCCTTAATTTAATTTTAACTGTCGCTTGACAACAAGTGCATTTGTATATGTTGCATTCTGTTTTGTAATGTGGAATGTGTGTGCGTATGTTTCATGCAGGTTTGTCTATGTGTGCCTGCTTGCATGTGCGTATGTATGTGTTCGCTTGTGTGTGTGTCTGCCTCTGTGTGTGTGTGTGTGTGTCTCCTTGCATGTGCGTGTGCATGTGCGTGCTTGTGAATGTGTGTGTGCTTGTGTGTGTGAGTGTGTGTAATAAAATAACTATAAAATTATTATTTGCGACCACTGTCAGCCTCAGAGTTACCAGACCCTGCCACGTGAGGCCAGTGGTTCGTCTTTAAGGTCCACCCCCCATCCCCTCGACTTACCCAGGTTCATGTGTCCAGGAATCCATCCGTGGGCCCCCGGATGTCTCCCCTTCTTCACTTCCCAAAGGTTAGCCTCGCCTCTCTGTGTTCTCATCTCTGACTTTCCAGCCTCAGGCTTCCCCAGGTTCATGTATGCAGGTATCCATCCGTCCGCCTCCGGATGTTTTCCTTTCCTGTATTCTTGTCATCCCCAGGTTCATTTATCCAGGAATCCATCCGTTCGCTCCCTGATATCTTCCCTTGCACACTTACCTAAAGTCGGCGAGTTTGGTGCCTTCCCTGGTGTTACCACAGGTGGACTTTCTTCCCCACTTTCCCAAAGTCAGCGAGTTTGGTGCCTTGCCCGGATCAGTGTCACCTCAGGTGGACTCCCTTCCCACTTCCTTGAAGTCAGCGGTTTTCGCCCTACCCCAGGGACCTTGTTGGATGGAAACTTGGTCTTGTCTAGCTGGTGTATGGTAGAGACTGTGGGTGGAATTACCGGAGGTGACACACAAAACTGCGTCCGGAAATTACACCCACCAAGACAGCCACGACCTTAGGTCAGCTAGACGAGACCAAGCTGCCACACAGCTCGGCCACCGAGGAGAGGCTAATTATGGAAAATCTTGGACTTCTGTTTATGCTGCATTATGTATCTATAGTAAATACATTTTCTCAGTTATGTGGTTGAGTAAGAGTATTTGTGAATGTTTTATTGCAAGTAGATGAGTGTCCGAGTGTTTATTAATAAAAACGAACACTGATTAACATGTGCAGGTCACCTTCGTGACCTGTACATGTTAATCAGTGTTATTTTATCAATAGTTTGTATTTACGTGTCATACAAAGATCCACAGGAATAGACACGTGTTTTTAGACTCATTTAAACATATCCATATATGTAGCCTACATATACAACAACACACACAAATCAATGGTAAAATATACCGACATTTGAGTCTGGCATTTACTGAGCAGACGTTTCGTCCACCAGGGCTTTATGCATCAGGGAATGGTAAAGTCTACCAGGACTTTATGCATCAGGGAATGGTAAAGTCTACCAAGACTTTATGCATCAGGGAATGGTAAAGTCTACCAGGACTTTATCTATGAAGGATTAATAAAGTCTACCAAGATTTGATCTATCCATTAGGTATTAATAAATTCCCTGGTAGAGAAAACGTCGTCTCAATAAATGCCCTAAACTGCATATTGTATCTTACTAAAATACATCCGTTCAACAATGTCCACAATCTTCAGTCATTTTAAAATGAATGTTAACACGATGATTGTACATACGAACACACATCTCACTCCAGACTCCATGACACAAACTCTCATGGATGTGTGGCTTTGTGTGCACATTCTCCAAAGCATCTCTGGACTCTTTATACGTTGAAAAAGTAGACAAAATGGAATTTCAGTTTATTTCAATATTTTAATGTTTTTGTTGCAAGTGTATGGAATAGGTAGTTATTAATATAATGAAAAGAAGCGCTAAACCTATATGGGTCATACAGCAATGGAATAAGTACTAAGTTACTAAATGTTGTAAAGTTTTTATGATTTTAGTGAAGTTCAAGTTAGGGTGTGTAGGCCTAAGTAGGCCTTAGATAGGGATGTGTAATGTCACCATGGTTGTTTAACATATTTATAGATGGGGTTGTAAAAGAACTAAATGCTAGGGTGTTGGGGAGAGGGTGGGATTAAATTATGCGGGATCAAATGCAAAATGGGAGTTGACACAGTTACTTTTTGCTGATGATGCTGTGCTTTTGGGGGATTCTAAAGATAAGCTGAAAAGTTTAGTGGACGAGTTTGGGAGGGTGTGTAAAGGAAGAAAGTTAATATAGACAAGCGTAAGGTGATGAGGGTATCAAATGACTTGGGTAAAGAAAAATTGGCTATCACATTGGAGGGAGAGTATGGAAGAAGTGAATGTTTTCAGATATTTGGGAGTTGACCTCTCAGCAGATAGGTTTATGAAGGACGAAGTAAACCATAGAAATGATGAAGATAAAAAGGTGAGTGATGCATTGAGATATCTGTGGAGACGAAAAACGTTATCCATGGAGGCAAAGAAGAGAATGTACAAGACTCTTATATGGGTGTGAAGCTTGGGTTGTAAATGCTGCAGCAAGGAGGCTACTGGAGGCATGTCTAAGAATCAATGAGTAGTGTAAATATTATTCAGAGAATTCGTAGTGTGGAAATCAGGAGGAGGTGTAGAGTTACTAAAAGTATGTAGAGGGGTGATGAGGGGTTGTTGAGGTGGTTTGGTCATTTAGAGAGGATGAAGCAAAATATGACTTGGAGGGTGTATAAATCTGTAGTGGAGGGGAGGATGGGTAGGGGTCATCCTAGGAAAGGATGGAGGGAGGAGGTAAATGAGGTTTTATGTGCAAGGGGCTTGAACATGCAGCAGGCATGTGTGAGCGTGTTAGAAGTGAATGGAGACTAATGGTTTTTGGGACCTAAAGTGGAAGGACTTGGTTGAGGCAGTGGTGGAAGCAAACTCAGTACAAAGCTTCAGGAGCATATATGAAAATGCCCAAGACCCCAGGAGTCAGTGATGACGACGGGAGATAAGTATCGACCCCTGAAAACACAAGTCGGTGAGTACAAAATGGTGAGTCCACACACATACAAGCGCACTGAAGCTAGGAGCCTACCCCTGCAACCACATACACGTGAGTACACACATTCTCTGGTTCCATGCCATAAAATATCTAGTCCTTTAATTCTTTTGTCCAAGTCTTTGGGGAACTTCAACCATATATGTGTGTGTGTGTGTGTGTGTGTACCTGTTCTCGTGTGTCTACTTGTCATTCTGACTGTTCAGAAGAATTTGTTAGTGGAATACATTGAGAGTGGGATACATTGAGAGTGGGATACATTGAGAGTGGGATACATTGAGAGTGGGATACATTGAGAGTGGGATACATTGAGACTGGGATACATTGTGAGTGGGATACATTGTGAGTGGACACATTGCGAGTGGGATATATTGTGAGTGGGATACATTGTGAGTAAGACACATTGTGAGTAGGACACATTGTGAGTGGAATTCATTGTGAGTGGGATACATTGTGAGTGGGATACATTGTGAGTGGGATACATTGTGAGTGGAATTCATTGTGAGTGGGACACATTGTGAGTGGGGCACATTGTGAGTGGGACACATTGTGAGTGGGACACATTGTGGGTGGGACACAGTGGGTGGGACACATTGTTAGTGGGACACATTGTGAGTAGGACACATTGTGAATGTGTCACATTGTGTGTAAGATTCATTGTAAGATACATGTGGTTTATATTTATATACATTAACAATAAAGTATATGTTAATGATGAATATTAAAGATGAATATTATGGATAGATGGACGTTATGGGAATGATGAACTGTATGCTAATGATTAACATTCTGTTGACAAATATCATGGGAATGATGAATATTATGTTCATGTTGAACTACATGTTAAAACTGGACAATCAGATCCTCTTCTGTTTACTATGTTCATGGGGAACCACTAGATTGTTATGGGACATACAGCGCCTGGGAAATGGGACATACACAAATAACCCCATTTAGGAGAGGAAACTTATGTGGACTTGCTAATAGTTCGACTGAAACGTCGTCATACGTTTTTCTTTTATGTGTGGGTTATTAATGTATTGTTACTGTCACGGAATTGTACCTTTTTATTCCTTCTGAATGGAAGATTATCAGGTTTCATCTGTAGGATTGTAGGATGGCATGAGTCCTTCAGCAGCATCCAGGTATTCTCTGGTAAAACTCGCGTTTGGTAATGTTCTTTGTGTTTAGAGTGGAAAACTCTTGCACATTCTGTTAAAGAATGTGCAATATTTTGTTTAGGCTACAGCAGAAAATACCGCTTATTGGTGTAGATAGCGGACCATAAGAGCCTGAGCGTGCTTCCGCGTCCCTGTGACCTCCTATCACCTCCAGGGTGCAGATTAGCCGAGCGTGAGGCAGGAGGCTGCGTACGTGAGGTGAGTAGGAAGAGTATGACTGTAGGTATTCGCCTATAGGTACTCACCTGGGTGTAGTTGTAGGGGTCGAGTCCTGGCTCCTGGCTCTTGCCCCTCAACTTGTTTGCCAGATTCCTTCTGGCTTCGTGGGCCATATTATACCTGCTCTTAAAACTATGTATGGAGCCTGCCTGTATCATTTAATAATCGATATCATTCCGGTTTGAGACTGATGAACTACTGTCTGACGTGCCTGTGGCTTATATAGGTCTATCAGCTGTCCCTGAGTTCCTGTCTCTGGCCCTCACTAACATCTTGTCCTTGTTTACCCTCTTAATTTCTCTGAATATTTTGTATATTATATCACCCTGGTTCTTCTGTTCTCAAAAAGTCTTACATCTAATTCCATTAGCCCTTCCCAGTAGCTCATACCCCATAGATGTGGTTGAAGCCTCGTTGCATATTTCTGCACTTTCTCCGGTGCCTTAATATCTTGTTCCGAGTGTGAACTTCATACTGATGCTGCATACTCCAAGATAGGCCTACCAAATGCTGTACAAAACCCTCGAAATGACTCTTTCGTGAACTTCCTGATAGCTACTCTATGGTTATTAGAATAAGATAGGCTGCAGAGATTATTCAGCTTTTGCGAGTCTCTGGCGATATACCAGGCATTAAGGTCGGTTCTTGATCTTTGGCTTTGAGCGAAATTTGCAGTGTTTTTTCATAAGTCTACCCTCCGTATTCTTTTCCATATCGTTGCAACCACTTATCCGACCAATCATGTGTTTTTCTAGTTCCATTTGAAGTCTTTCTCTTGACTCATCTTTTTATTTTCACTTCATTAGTGTTACATCATTAGTGTTACAATGTTTTTTACATGTAAACTATATTACCTGTATACTGTAGAAAAGAAATAAACTATTTTTATTTGTAATCCCATCTGGAGTGTCATTCACATAAACAAGAATCAGAATTTCTCCAAATTCTTGAGAGGTACAGCATTAACTGTCTTCATAATGTCTAGAAAAGAGCAATCCACCTGTATCTCCCTGTCTCACTTCTCTTAATTTTTGATAAAGTTTCAACAAGTTGAAAAGACAAGATTTGCAATTTCTGAACCAATTCTGATTAACGTTCATGAAACCACTTCTCTCCAAGTATTCAATCACTCTTCATGTTGAGCTTCTCTATTCCTGCATCGTATGCTTGTCAGAGAAAATAGACTATAATTCAATGCTTCCTGTCTGTCTGATTTATTAAATATAGGGGACTACATTTACTAGGAGCTGTCCCTTACTCATTAGCTTGTTTTTTGATGTGGCTGTAAAACAGTTTTGGTTCTGTATTTGCCTTCGCTGATATATCATTTTAAATTGTCGCTCAGCTTTTCTCTCCTCTCCCAAGTATAATAATTTTTGGTTTATCTGCTCACTTCTCTGTTTTCTTCATTCCTTAGCTTTCTGGTCATATTTCCTACACTATCATGCTTCTCCTTTTACCTCACTGCATCTCAGGTTAAAACAAGGACTGACTTTGTCTCTGCCGACTTCGCATCTTGGCATGAGGATCTCTCCCACTGGAGTGCATTCAGGAAATCACTCATCCCCTCGTAACCTCCACCACCTGTTCTGTACTTTAACTTTAGTTCCATTAGGCACCCGAAGTTTGGGACTGTATGACCACTAGTGCCCATAGAGCTCTCATATTCTGTTCTACGTAAGTTGCATGTACCTGCTGGTTCATTTTTTCTCTCTTTCATGTCCTTTACATGTTGACTCAAAAATGTTTTCTCTAATCTCCTTGTTACGACTTTGATATTGTAACTTAAATAAAAGTCCTGGCTCCTAAATATCAGATTAATCTGCTGTCTAGGGGCATTTAAATTACATTGAAAAAACACAGCAGCTCTAGGGCCAGCATACAATTATATTTTAAACAATATTAATTTAGGAAGGAAGGACAAAAACTCACTTATATAAAAATATCTATATATTAAAGTAAATTACATACAACTTATAACCTACTACAAAAAACCACACTCCAGTTTACATTAACTCACTAGCACACTGCTACTAGTGAGTAAAATAAAATTATATCAACAGGGAGGCTCCATGACATAACCCCCCTTCCCTCTTCACTTCTGCCTGGTAGACTAGTTACCAGTAGGCAAAAACACCAATGGTATACACTAAAAAAAACTTACCAAAATTACCTACTCACACTTCTACCCAAACATGAACTAAACACCTCATCTGCTCTTGTCTTGGTCACTCTGTGACTAGAATAAAACACGTTTCGGTCCAGTACAACTTGGAACTATGACATTGTATGGAGCGTGTTTTTTTAATAAAATATTTTACTGCGTAACACTCCTCGATAATCTTAGCCCTCCATGTCCCCCATGTACGCCCCAGTTCTCCCAATCGATTTCACTATGGTTGAAATCATCCGTGATAAGTAACTTTGCCTTAGTCCAGTGCACGTTCCAGTCTGTTCTGCTACGATGTCAATTATCGCTTTTTGTTGTTCTCATATTCCTGCCTCATTCTATTATTGTCAGGCGGCAGGATGTATATCACTGCAACCACTACTATGGGTTCCCAGTATTAACTGAGCCCACTATGAAGTTGTTCGTGTCTTGTTTGTTTATCCTTCTTACCTCTTCTAAACTCTAGTGATTTCTGACAGTGTCACCTCTTTGCCTCCCGTTTTTTTCTTTTTTTCCCTATTCCCATGATATCCTGCATTAAATATAGCGTCTGACATCGTTCTGTCAGCTTTGTCCCTGTGGTACTATGTCTGTAACTATCTAAATTATTTGTACTATTAACTTATCACTTTTGTTTGATAATCCATCTGCATTTGTGTACCATACACTGAGCTTGTTTGCTTACCATACAGTAGTTTGTGATTTTTACTTTTTCTCAATGTTGCTCATCCACCAAGAGTTGGGGAGGTAGGACTGGGGTGGTGTGCCCTCCATTACCGGGGAAGGAGGAGGGGAAGGTGGATGGGAAAGAGGAGGGAAAGAGGAAGGGAAGAGTGTGAGTAAATAAGGGAAGACGGGGTTAGTTTAAGTGCTGGTACTTGGAAAATTTTGTACCAGCAGCAAACAGGGATACATCTTACTCGGTTCCTTCTGGAATATCGTTCACATGTACCAGAAATCATGCAAATTAATCTTTCCCATCCAAACATTTCTTCTCGGACAATCAATCTGTTTGCTTTCCCTGAGGCACTCTTTAACCCACGAGAATATATTAGCTGTTCTCTCCTGTACCTCAAGTTTTGCCCAGTCTCGGGGTACAGCATCGCGTGCTTGCAAAATTTTCGAGTATTAATACGTGGGCAAACATCTTAATAGTATTCAAATTCTTCTTACGATTCATCAGCTTGTCAGACTAAAAGCACAAAGGATGTCAATTAACAGATTCTAATTCCATTAGCATCTGTGAGGGAAAAGTTCTTTAGATAGGAGTGAGGGAACTATGAATGAATGGTGGTGGTAGTTTGTTGGGGACTCTGCTTGTTCAGTTAGGGTGGGTGCATAGTTCCCGTTATTCTCCTACCCTTCTGCACCCAGTGGGAGGTCACTTGACTTGCGGCTCCCAACGAATCTGTAAGTATTCGTTCCACTCCTGTCTAAATTATTACGTTCAGGGATAAGATAAGATTTCTTCGGATTTTTAACCCCGGAGGGTTAGCCACCCAGGATAACCCAAGAAAGTCAGTGCGTCATCGAGGTCTGTCTGTCTTATTTCCCTTGGGGTCCTCAATCTTGTCCCCCAGGATGCGACCCACACCAGTCGACTAACATCCAGGTACCTATTGTTTGTCCTAATAAGAGCTTCACTCTTATTTATGATTTTAGACTCAAATTTATTCCTGCCTTGTCTTGAAGTTACGTAATTGTCACCTTTTTAATCCTCACCATTTCTTTTAAAGGCTATGTATACTTCCTTTTTAGCCTTGATTGTCGGCTCGGGTCGTCCGGCTTGCGGGATTAAGATAAGGGCAGCAGTGATCTTGCCAAGATCGTAGAAGTCATTTCTACGTAGCCGACCACCCAGTCAGCTACACACCATTCAAGCAGCCTTCTCCCAGTTGTAACTACACCAGCGTTCATGGTGGCTCTTGACTGGCTACTTAACTGCTTCAACAGTACTGTGGTGGTTAGAGAATCAGTCAACCTCTCCTCGGCAGAATATGTAAGCGTGTTGGGGACACTGTCTACTGTGTCTACAAGTCATGTCTACCTGTGACTTCCCCTTCCCATCAACAACAATAATTCAAAGCTACGCGCCCAGAACATCGGCACGGCACACTTCTACATTACATCGTGTTCATGTTAGCTTTGAATCACTAATTATTTATATACATGTATTTCATTTTTTTAAAGCAGGATTAATTTCATGTTTAATTGTTTTATATTATTTACTGAATTATATTATAATAAAATTGTTCATCTTATTACGTTATTATTGAATTTTCTATCTTTTTATTTCCATAAGGAGGAGCCAGCCTTATCAAATACTTTCTGAGGGTCTGACAGGAATGAATGAACCTTCATAGCATCTATAAGAATTAGGAAAGTCGGGTTAAAATTGGTGCTTAGAACCTCTTACTGGATACCCTGCCTTTGAAGAATTTAGAAAAAAATTGTAGGTAAACCCCATCCACACCCAAAAATCGCTTCCCAGATTTTCTAGTAGCATTCATTTCGATATTACGAATCTTACTTTTGCTGTGACAAGCGACATCTTACTCTGCCCAATGGCATTTTCCAAGAAAATAACCTTCGCGTGCACAAATTTACCTTTTGCCAGCTTGACCATGAAGTGATATTGACGCAACATTTTACATAAAGTTCCTAAACGCATCGTGTGCTGGTCCCAAGCGTCACTAACACTGATAAGATTACTCAGTAAACTTATACACCCTGAAACATGTTTGAAAGCTGAGTTATATGACGTAATGTCACGGTTCTCACCTCAAATGCCTTTAATTTCTAAATGTCCTTTTTGTGGTGAGATGAAAGATCCTCGCTGTTTCTGTATCCTCTAAACGGATCCAGCTATGACACTCGCATCACATTCCCACCAGCACAATGGTTGAGGATTACAATGACGCTACGGCAGTCAGTTTTGTGCCATCCAAATGAGGAACCATAATACAGGCTGAGCTTATCAAGCAGGAAACTCAATTCAACCTGTAATCGACTGGTATTAACTGGATTAACACAATATAATATCTACTTGATAGGAACAGCATTATCTAAATCCACGTCGGGAAAATCCACTGTATATCCGAGGCAGATCAAACAAAATACATCGAAATTATCTATTTACGACTTCACCTCTGATTGGCATTACTTTTTGAGATCAGACATAAACGGTTCTGGGTTGCACAATATCTGTGAATTATTGATGCATATATCAGAGAGCTGTATTAATTATATTTTCAAATTCTGGGTCTACTGAGTTCGTGATTGACACGCTCATTGGTGTATAAATCTGTTTTTGCTGTTAATTTGGTCTATGCATTCATAACGTCACTTGTCAGGCGTCAGAACTTCGTAATTCAAGCCGCCTTCACCCTTATCTTGATTTTTTTTGTGAATCTTACCTGCATCATATTTCCTTTAACTTGTTGTTGAACGAAGATCAAGTCACCCGCTGGAAAAGAATGTAGCATGGATGACTTACATTATTGTTCATTAATGTAATTTTTGCTACTCTTAGGTTTGCTGCAGGCAGCTCACGCTCCTGTCTCCCTGCCTGACAGTTTCGAGGTTTCCTATATGCTGGTTTTCTTCATTCTGCCTGATAAGCAACGTTTTTTTATTATGTAAAAGAGAGTATTCGCCTAATTGCACTCGCCTAATTGTGGTTGCAGGGGTCGAGACTCAGCTCCTGGCCTCGCCTCTTCACTGATCGCTACTAGGTCCTCTTTCTCCCTGCTCCATGAGCTTTATCATACCTCGTCTTAAAGCTATGTATGGTTCCTGCCTCCACTACATCACCTGCTAGATTATTCCACTTCCTGACAACTCTATGACTGAAGAAATACTTCCTAACATCCCTTTGACTCATCTGAGTTTTCAACTTCCAATTGTAACCCCTTGTTTCTGTGTCCCCTCTCTGGAACATCCTGTCTCTGTCCACCTTGTCTATTCCACGCAGTATTTTGAATGTCGTTATCATGTCTCCCCTAACCTTCCTGTGTACTCACCTATTTGTGGTTGCATGGTCGAGTCATAGCTCCTGGCCCCACCTCTTCACTGATTGCTACTAGGTCCTCTCTCTTCCTGCTCCATGAGCTTTATCAAACCTCGTCTTAAAACTATGTATGGTTCCTGCCTCCACTACGTCACTTTCTAGGCTATTCCACTTTCTGACAACTCTATGACTGAAGAAATACTTCCTAACATCAATTTGAATCATCTGAGTCTTCAACTTCCAATTGTGACCCCTTGTTTCTGTGTCCCCTCTTTGGAACATCTTGTCTCTGTCCACCTTATCTATTCCTCGCAGTATTTTATATGTCGTTATCATGTCTCCCCTAACCCTCCTGTCCTCCAGTGTCGTTAGGCCGATTTCCCTTAAACTTTCTTCGTAGGACAATCCCCTTAGCTCTAGGACTAGTCTAGTTGCAAACCTTTGCACTTTCTCTAATTTCTTGAGCTTGTGTACTCACCTAATTGTGGTTGCAGGGGTCGAGACTCAGCTCCTGGCCCCGCCTCTTCGTTGTCCGCTACTGGGTCTCTGCTCTCCCTGCTCCATGAGCTTTATCATACCTTGTCCTAAAACTATGTATGGTTCCCGCCTCCACTATATCGTTCGCTAGACTATTCCACTTCCTAACTACTCTATGGCTGAAGAACTGCTTCCTAACATCCCTTTGACTCATCTGAGTCTTCAGCTTCCAGTTGTGTCCCCTTGTTTCTGTGTTCCTTCTTTGGAACATCCTATCTCTTTCTACCTTTTCTATACCCAGCAGTATTTTGTGTCGTTATCATGTCTCCTCTAACCCTTCTGTCCTCTAATGTTGTTAATCCTATTTCCTTCAACCTTTCTTCATAGGGCAGTCCCCTGAGTTGTGGAACTAGCCTTGTCGCAAACCTTTGCACTTTCTCTAGTTTCTTGACGTGTGTGTGTGTGTGTGTGTGTGTGTATGTGTGTGTGTGTGTGTGTATGTGTGTGTGTGTGTGTGTGTGTATGTGTGTGTGTGTGTGTGTGTGTCCTATGTTACAGCAATCGTAGTTCAAGATTTATTCCAGTTATCCAAAAATTATATTTTATTTCACTTTGGACAGGGAATCGTATTGCCATTAGCATTTTTTAGGAGAATTCTTAATCAAATAGCTTTTGTATCAAGATTTTTTAAATACTACTTGGATTTTGAAATTTTGAAATACAGAAAGAATAACAAAAAATGTTTAATGAAATCGTAGAGCCAACATATTTTTAGTTGAACGTGGTTGCGTCCTTTTTAGGCTTGTGATATGTATTTCTGACAATTTTTAAAGATTTATCAGTAAAACATTTTGGATATTTCAGATTAAATTTGATCAAATAAATCTTCAATATTTCCTCATCTATGAACTCTGGGCTGCAAATATGCAGAGCTCTCAAGAACACAGAATACAGAACACTGAACTCTGTCATGATGTGATGAATAATAGTGTAGAAATATTCATTGATTTTCTGTATACTTTGAATTTAAACTCTTGATTTCATTTAATAACTAAAACTTCAAAAATTGCAATCATATTTTGTTCACTCAACTGTAAACTATAGGGAAGGAGCTTAACATGCTAACTTAAGTAGTAACTTTTTTTATCTATATTAATGAACATTAATCATGGGATATCGTTCAAATATCTGTATCATTTAGCTTTTCCAAGAAGAATTCTGTTAATTAGTCTTGTTTAAAAAATCCATGTACAAATTGCTAAAGACTGGTGAAAAGAATTTACCAATGCCATACCAGTGTAAAAAAAAACTCATTATACACTCAATTATAGTAAATTATACATTTGCATAGGTCCCTCAGATACAAAACTTTGCCATCAACTAGAAATTTTATTAATAATGATGTAAAAACAAAACTAACCATAGTGTAACCATTTAAATATTTAATATGTAAATCAAATCATTATTATTAACATTAAGTTATTAAAGTTGTATTTAATAATATTTACATCATAACCATTTGATTAAGAATTCCCCACAAAATGCTGATGGCTGTGTCTATAAAACTCCCTGTACAAAATGTAGAAAATTTTAGTGGAAAAATCTGGAAAAAGTCTTGAACCAAGATTGTTACTGTAAGATTATAACAACATAATCTTAGTTCAAGAACTGGCAATAAGTCTAATATTTTCATTCATCTGAGAAATTTTCCCATGTCATAGATTTTTGAAAATCCAAGAAATATTGTAAAAATTAAAATCTATTGCGGAATGCAATGGAACCAATCTATATAAATAATATAAGTATAGGAATATACAAAATAGGTTCAATTATAATACATCAAATTTGAGAGGATTATGTTGACTAAAGTCCGGTTTATATGGCATGTTACTATTATTTTAACCTGGCATTTGACGTGACTGAAAAATTCAAAGCAATAGAAATGCATCGCCCGTGCTCAGTGTATTAATGTTTTTTTTCTCTTGATGACATGTGAAATCACGAAACCTCTTGGAATATTACTACGAGTTAGACCTAAATGACAAGGGAGCCTTCTGCCGAATAAGCAGACTCTAACTTTCCTTTCGCTCTAAATCTGGGAAAATCACTCTGATCATTAGGATATATATATATATATATATATATATATATATATATATATATATATATATATATATATATATATATATATATATATATATATATATATATATATGTCGTGCCGATTAGGTAAAACTTGCGATTATGGTTTAAGTAGAAACGCTCTTCTTACCATATAAGACAAGCGAAAATTTGTGCATGCAATATCGTAAAAATCATTCTGAACCTAACGAAAAAAATATATTTCATTGTTTGTTTATTATTAAATTATTGTAAACGTATCTAAAATATATTTAATTGGGTTAGGCTAAATTAAATTGTTATAATAAGGTTAGGTAATTTTGTAAAGTTTCTCTTGTACAAAAGTATAAATTTTTACATTAACAAATGAAAATATATATTTTTAAACGTATAAGAGAAAATTATATATATATATATATATATATATATATATATATATATATATATATATATATATATATATATATATATATATATATATATATATCAGTGACTTTAATATTAAATAAATTTAAACTGACCTATGATATAGCAGAATTTAGCTAAAAATTTACGTTAACTTAGGTGAGGCTTCATAGTAAGGTTTGGTTCGCAAAATATATATTTTTTACTTAATTGTCAGCGATTATATATATATATATATATATATATATATGCATATATATATATATATATATATATATATATATATATATATATATATATATATATATATATATATATATATGTCGTGCTGAATAAGTAAAACTTGCGATTTTGGCTTAAATAGCAACGCTCTTCTTGCCGAATAAGGAAAGCGAAAATTTGTGTATGCATTAATTTGGCAAAATCATTATGTACCTAACGAAAAAAATATATTTCACTGTGTTTATTAATAAATTATTGTAAACTTATCTAAAATATATTTAGTTGGGTTAGGCTAAATTAAATTCCGATTGTTATGATAAGGTTAGGTAAGTTTTCTAAGGTTCTTTTGGTACAAAACTGTTAATTTTTACATTAACATAAAGGAAAAATATATGTCATAAAACGTATAAGAGAAAATTTTAAAAGTTCTTGCTAATTGACCAATTTTACCTATTCGGCACGACATATACATATATGAAACTATTTTTCTAATAAATATAATTGGTTATTTTATGAACTTCCTATATTGTTCTCAACTCGTTTCCGTCGTGTTCTCTTTTTTTTTGTTAACTTCTAGTTTTAAAAAAAAAAAAAAAAAAAAAAAAAAAAAAAAAAAAAAAAAAAAAAAAAAAAAAAAAAAAAAAAAAAAAAAAAAAAAAAAAAAAAAAAAAAAAAAAAAAAAAAAAAAAAAAAAAAAAAAAAAAAAAAAAAAAAAAAAAAAAAAAAAATTTTTTTTTTTTTTTTTTTTTTTTTTTTTTTTTTTTTTTTTTTTTTTTTTTTTTTTTTTTTTTTTTTTTTTTTTTTTTTTTTTTTTTTTTTTTTTTTTTTTTTTTTTTTTTTTTTTTTTTTTTTTTTTTTTTTTTTTTTTTTTTTTTTTTTTTTTTTTTTTTTTTTTTTTTTTTTTTTTTTTTTTTTTTTTTTTTTTTTTTTTTTTTTTTTTTTTTTTTTTTTTTTTTTTTTTTTTTTTTTTTTTTTTTTTTTTTTTTTTTTTTTTTTTTTTTTTTTTTTGCTGCAGTAGCTATTCAGTTGATGTTTGTCTCAGGCGAAATGCTCGGAACTATGCTCACCTCGAGGTCCTTCTCTTTCAGGGAGAAGTACAGCCATTGTCCCCCGAGATTATACAGTCTTTATAACTTTGCATTTGCTTGGTTTAAATTTCGGATCCATTTGTAGTCTTTTCTAGTCTTCTACTTTTTGTTTTCTCCCCATTAGATTCACATTATCTGTGAACAGGGAAACATCTGACACATTTTCCTGTCATGTCGTTCACATACACAAAAAACAGCATTGGTCCAAGTATTGACCATTGTGGAACCCTACTCGTTACACTCTTCAATTCCAACACCTCCGTAACAGTATCTCGTTGTTTCCTTCCATTTAAGTTTTCCCAAGCTCTTCATTAACCTCAAGATTATTAATTAGTGATTCTTTGTTAGCATTCACAATAATTCCTGCCTGCTCCTATAGCTTTTGTGCCAGTCTCCTGTGGGATTCTATATCGAATACTTTCTTGTAATCCAAAAATACTCAGTCCACCCATCTCTCTACCTAACTTTCATTACTTTAGCATAGAATTCTTTTAGATTTGTGAGAAAAGTTTAATCATCTCAAAAACTGTGCAGGTTGTTGTTTATGAATCCACGCTTCTCCAGATGCTCTGCAACTCTTCTGCTGATAATCCTCTCCATAACCTTACATTTTATGCACGTTAGTCACACTGGCCTGTAATTCAACGTCATCTATCAATCCGCATCCCCCATCTACATTCGCTGTTTTCCAGACTTCTGTCGAAGATCGCTATTAGTGGTTCACACACAACCTCTGCCTCCCCTAGTAGACTCATAGAGAGATTTTGTCTAGTCACAATGCCTTCGAGGTATCTATCTCACTATTTTCTTCACCTGTTGTCTGGATTGTATCCAGTACTAGCTGATGAGCTCTCTCCCTCTGACTCTCTGGCAACATTCCTGATGCCTAAATCTTTCGTTCTACTCAGACTTCCTGGTCAATCCTAATGAACTCCATTCCTTTTTCTTCTTCAGATTTATTATCTTATCTTTCAGTTGTCTTCCTACTGATGTGGTTGAATATCATCTATGGCTCATATTTGGCTTTTGATGCAGAGCCACTCTCAAATTACCGTTCAGCCTATCTTACCCACACATTCATTACTGGCTGCTTGCTTCGCTGTTCTCTGGCGTTATTGACTTCCTATTTGTCTTCCATGCTCTTGCACTTTTAGCTTTCGTGACCCTGCACATAATGTTCTTGCCTGTGCTTCTGCTTCTGGGTATGAATATCTCATCTGCTTCTCGACACTTTCCAGTTTCATATTTCATACTCTAACATGCCATTTATTGTCTTTCCCTCTATCTTCCTTTCCCTCGGCACTCTGCTTAGGGATTGTGTACGTGTGTATGTTTGTTGAGCTACTTCGTGTAGCTCATCCATGAACAAAGCGTAGTGTAAATTAAAGCTTGTTCTGAAAGTTGTGCTTTTATTGCCAAATATGGTACTATATTAGCAAACGAGGAGGGTAATGTTGGTTGGCCTTTCCCTCTGACTTAGAGGAGGTGAGTCTTCCCCATTGTCTCCACTAGCAGTGTGTTTAGTGTGTGGGATTCACTCGTTTTCCCCACTGCAGTGAAGATAAGACTCTTTGCCTTCCCACTGCTCTGTTAGTATGCGACTCTCTCTCGTTATCTACTCTACTGCTGTGGTGGTGTGTGAGTCTTCGTTGTCTACTCCACTGCTGTAGTGGCTTGTAAGACCTCGTTGTCTACTCCAATGCTGTGGTGGCGTATGAGACCCTGTTGTCTGTTCCACTGATGTGGTGACGTGTGACACCCCGTTGTCTGTTCCACTGCTGTGGTGGCATGTGAGACCCCGTTGTCTACTTCACTGCTATGGTGGCGAGTGAGACCTCATTGTCTACTCCACTGCTGTAGTGGCGTGTCAGACCTCGTTGTCTGTTCCACTACTGTGTTAGCGTGTGAGACACTCAATTTATCACCCCATGACTGTAGTAGTGCTGAGAGTCCCATTGCTTCCCGCACTGCTGAGGCAGTGTGTGACTCTTGTTGCTTCTCCCCACTGCTTTGATAGTGTGTAAGATTCAGCCGTAGTTTCCTCCCCCAGCTGTGTGGGTGGTGACACTCCTCATGTATCCACCACGTCTGTGTTTGCTTTGCCTTCCCCTCGGCTGTGAAGACCTTGGGCCGAGAACGACGTCGGCAGAAGCGACTCATCTCACAAGCAAAGTTAACTGACACACTCGACATTAGCATTTAAATGGACCCAAAACACGAGGCTCACCTTTGTAAATCTGGCAACACTGACTAAATTTTATCCCGGGAAGTTCACACAAAAGATTTTGTTTTCTTCTTAAATGCTAGCGGGTGTTAGGGCCTCCCTAGTTGATCTTAGAAACACCTGGTTGATGTGAGGAACCTAGTAACACCTAACTGTCGTAAAGAACCTAGCTACGCCAAACTGACCTGAGGACCGTAGCTACACCTAAGTGACCTGGAAAACTTAGTCACATTTATCTATCCTAGGAAACATAATAAACATTATCTATCCTCAGGAAGGTAAATACCCCTATTCAAGAGTGGTTAGTTATTGGTACATCTACCGACATTATGTTGGCTAAATGAACACATGAACAACAAATGAGATATTTACTCATTTATTGATTTTTTGGGACTGGCCTGACAAAGTTCCTGGTGAGCGTCCATTTACCTAACACATTTTTGGTAGTCCTAAATAGTTCAGCTAAAAATCTTAGCTAACGTATCTTCAGCCGACACTGAGGCTTGAATTTTAATCCATCACTCCTAAACATTGGATACCATGGTTGGGAATGATTGTGACCTGCTGATCTGTCTTTGCTCCTCTTTTCTTATATTTTTTTTATAGGTACAAGGGGAATTAAGATGAGACAAGTGATCCAACAAGGTAAAATGAAACAACAGATAAGTGCTTTATATTTCCGCCTACAACTGAGGCCTTCTTCAGATGAGGGCCCAAATATATATAGCACTCGAAACTTTAATGGGTCATGAACAATTTCCAAAGAATTATTCCAGAGAAGTCATGAACACTTTTATCTTCATCTGAGAGTCGATTCGTCTGAACAAGAACTCAATTGTTGGTTAACATTTTCAGCTCTTGGTGTTTTGTGTTTGTCTCTCATAGGTTCATTTAAATTCATAAAGTAAAGTACTTTTCTTCTGCTTCTTTGTCGTTCATATGGGATCACTTGTGCCACTGACCAGTGTTCATTGCGCTCTTGTTTACATTCATCAGCCTATTTTCTTTGAGGCTTGTCTCTCTGCTACCCTTGTGGTGGCTTGCTAGCCTCGCTGCTACCCTTGTGGTGGCTTGCTAGTCACACTGCTACCCTTGTGGTGGCTAGCTAGTCTCTCTGCTACCCTTGTGGTGGCTAGCTAGTCTCTCTGCTACCCTTGTGGTGGCTAGCTAGTCTCGCTGCTACCCTTGTGGTGGCTTGCTAGTCACACTGCTACCCTTGTGGTGACGTGCTAGCCTCGCTGCTACCCTTGTGGTGCCTTGCTATCCTCGCTGCTATCCTTGTGGTGGCTTGCTAGTCACACTGCTACCCTTGTGGTGGCTTGCTAGCCTCGCTGCTACCCTTGTGGTGGCTTGCTAGTCACATTGCTACCCTAGTGGTGGCTTGCTAGTCACACTGCTACCCTTGTGGTGGCTTGCTAGCCTCGCCGCTACCCTTGTGATGGTCTGTTAGCCTCGCTGCAACCCTTGCGGTGGTTTGCTAGCCTCGCTGCTACCCTTGTGATGGCTTGCTAGCCTCGCTGCTATGCTTGTGATGGCTTGTTAGCCTCGCTGCTACCCTTGCGGTGGTTTGCTAGCCTCGCTGCTACCCTTGTGATGGCTTGCTAGCCTCGCTGCTACGCTTGTGGTGGTCTCTTCGTCACGTAAAATATCGGACCTTCATTCTGTATGGAATTCGGATTCGTATTTTGACGGATATTGACCTCTCGATCTGCCTGATTTCCGTGCCTATGAAATACCTGTTACCATTTCCAATGGATGTTTCAATATTGCCTCCCGGCTTAAGGTCAGATTTCCTTGATGTCTGATCAACCAGTCTGATGTTGACAGTGGACGGCTGGCCTACACAGACATAACAACCTTAATGATCTGGCACTCGTTCCAGGTAATGGTGAAGTTTTCTCTCGAACACTTCTTCATTTGTTCTAAGACTAAACAGTTATGTTAATTAACGTTGTCCTCTCTACGTTGCCTCCCGCTACTATGCAGGTCCTCATCACCGTTTCTGCGGCACATTGTTCCTTCCTTTCCTGGGAAGGAACAATGTGTCGCAGGAAAATCGCCTGACACGAGTCTGTCCTGAAATGAGCCCTTCAGTGGGACCAGGCCAACAGTGGGGTGCGCAAAATGATGTGACTAAAACTCTGCAGCGGGTCTTGGCAATAGTAAAATCCTGCTTATTAGTGACTTTGAATGTCACTCTTGCCCACTCAATGGTATGTCACTCTGGCCCATCGTAGTGACACTCAGATCACTTGAGTGTCACTGGCCAACCACAATGACACTCAGTGGTCTGAGTGTCACTCTGGCCCAGCACAGTGACACTCAGTGGTCTGAGTGTCACTATGATGGGCCAAAGAAGCAAAGACCAGTCTTATAATCAGGATTTAGATCAATATTTTTTTAAAGTTTCCCAGTCATGCACAACACAATAATGTTGCATAGACGATGTTGATTGGCTACTCAGCTACGCTTTATTCAGAAAAGTGGAGAACCCTGGACCATGATTGGCTCTTGAGCATGATTTATTCAACCAACTGGAAAACTGTGCTTTCATAGGGATGAATGCTTAGTGCAAAGCTGTGACTGACTATATAGGCAATGTTTACTGATAACAATGGGATGCCTGCAACCATCTGCACGTCGCTGATTGGTTATTTTCACTCGCTTTAGAATCTACTCGACTCTGATTGGCTGTTTTATGTCACGTAATAACAGAGCAAGAGTGCAGCTCTCTGACTTGTTAATGACAGTGAGGACAACCCCATAGGTCAATATTGGTTATATACACAGCGAGGTGTATGTCAGTGTATATTCACTGAGAGTTTACAATAAGTCCCATTTTAGGGATTAAAGTATTTCCGACTTGTGATGAACTGGATTGATGTGTCGTGTGTAATTTGCAATTGTTACAATGATGTAATTATTACAGTTATACCATGACACATATGTGTATGCATTTGCATCATTCAGTTAAAACTAGTGATGTGTATTGTATAATCACAACAATTCCATGAAAATTAAAAAAGTGCAATATGTAAATGCAACATTTATACTGATGATAACTAGTTTTGTGTTGAACTGCAACAGTGATAATACTGATGTGTCATATGGAATTGCAACAGTGATACCTATTAATGTGTCAAATTGAATTTGCAACAGTGATATACATTTAAGTGTCACATGGCATTGCAGCAGTGATAACTATTGGTGTGTCATGTGGAACTGCAACAATGATAATTATTGTGGTAAATGGATTTGCAACAGTGATAAGTGATGGTATAGTGCAATCTGGTTACTAACTGGAGTTAAAAAACACTGCTCTAATTTGTGTGGAATTAATTTGTTTTTTTCTCTCTCTCTCTCTCTCTCTCTCTCTCTCTCTCTCTCTCTCTCTCTCTCTCTCTGGGTCACCTAGTGAAGCTGTCAGTGAGCATATTAAAGTGTGTGTGTGTGCAGGAAGCTGCCATCCATCACACACACACACACACACGCCCCGATGGCATGGTGTCTAGCGCTCTTGCTTCACGCACGGAGGGCCCGGGTTCAATTCCCGGCGGGGCCGAAACATTTCGAAGTGTTTCCTTACACACACACACACACATATATACAACAGGCCTAGTGTCTAATCGACATGTGCCTAGGACAAAATGGTAACTAACACGTTGAACGCACCGCTTCTCGTCCGATCAGCGAAGTTAAGGAACTTTGGGTTTGGTTAGTACTTGAATGGGTGACTTCCTGGGAACACCAAGTGCTGTTGGCATTAATCTAGAAGAGGCATGATAAAGCTCATAGAGCAGGAAGAGTGACCCAGTAGCGGCCAGTGAAGAGGAGGTGCCAGGAGCTGTGACTCGACCCCTGCAACCGCAACTAGGCGAGTACAACTAAGTGAATACACACACACACACACACACACACACACACACATTCATGCAAGCACCCACGACAACGCGTCACTTCACAGGTTCATTTATTTAATACCACCGAGCTTGTATAACGTGTGCTTGGGTGATGACCGTGTCTATGAATACACATAAGCCAAGAAAAAGGAGGAGAAATGAAGAAAAATATAGAGGAAGTGGTGACCAATTGAATGGAATATTTGAATGTGACGGTGACATAATTAAGAGGGATTCCTAAGGTGGAGAGAGAGAATAGTGTGTGTTATAACCAGAGGTTATTTCTAGTACTCGTTTGTATAACAGATAAAGAAAGACCACCATTAAAGAGTGAATAGAGTGATCAGTAACTGAAGAGGTGGATACAGGTAAGGTTCGATAACAAGGGTGTAATAGGAAAGAGTGACCGAGGAGAAAAAAAAAATAACGATAAACAGTGGAGGAAGCAGAATGGGATATACCTCTGCTACATATCGAGAATTTAACACTTTAATCATAGAAAAGTTGTTCGTGAAGAAGACGCTACCCTACCTGTGTGTGGGGAAGTAGGGAGGCTTCAGCAGACTAAAGCAGATGCGAGGAACATGCCAGTGGAAGAACCTGGGTAGTTTGTTTGGGAGAATGACCCTCTGCCTACTGGCTGTGCAGTGGCCAGAACACTGTCATAGCATAATTTTTTTAACACTTTCGTATAGTATCATACGTTTACAGGTATAATAGCATAGGTACAGGTATCACAGCATAGGTATTATAGCATAGCACACCCACCCACACACACAGCTAATCATTCTTCAGGGGCATTACAATCCCATACGTACTACAGAATATACAATCACCCCCCATACACTCACTACACAGTCATGTACACATCACGATTAAATTTTCGAAGTATATTGCCAGGAGTCAAGATAGTGACAAAGTAAACCCTACTTAGTCACGTGAGAAGGATTTGGAAAATGTTAAAAAGATGATGAAATGATGGAGGAAGGAACTGAAGGTGGTGGATGGCATTATCTAGATATCCTAATAATTAGGTAGGTGTTTGAAGAAGCATTCAATTCCTTTTGGGTGGAAATGGAGGGTGTATGTAACAAAGCAAGAAAAGGATTGCAGAACAGGTAAATAGGGCTAATATTATTAAAAAAAAGTCTCAAACTGGAAGAGAAAACCAAGAGACCATGAAAAAACATGAAGGGAAAGGTAGTTCGGATTGATTCATTGGAGAGTTAGAGAACTGCGAGGTTCTCCCATGGCAAACAACATCCGATCAAATGAACTTCCTGGTCACAAACAGCTCGAAACCATACTTGAGAACCCCACAACACTACAATCGTGTGTAACTACATCAGGACAGAATGATAACAGAGGAAACAGCCGAGGGTGTACCTGAAAACCCGTCAGGCACAAACAAAAGCAGCAGGTCAGGGGTAAGGAGGAGGGAGCACCTAACTTCAAAGAACTCCTCAAGGTGCAAACCTAGCACCTTTCCTAGTGAGACCAAGTCTAAGCCAACCCACACTTCTGCACCACCGACACTAACACAGTTCTCCACCCTTCCCACTTATCCACACTGGGGAACATTGTCATATATGCATGCGATAAAATAATGGACAGTCTACTAATCCTTGTATGAACTAATAACCAAACCCCACGCCCGGTTATAATTATTACTCTTCGCATAAGTATAATTACTATTAGTGTTTGGGTATTATTATTAAATATTAATTATAATATTTTCTGTTCACATGGAAAGATGTCCACTCTGTTACATGTCTATTTCATTACTACAGTATAAAATAGTACTATCGTAACATGAGTGTGATGTAATGCGAGGCTTATGTGACCTTATGTGATTATGCAACATAATCACATACGGTGTGATCGAGGCTAGGACCTTGGGGGTTTTAAAGAGATTGGACATATATATGGGCTGGATTTGATTGGTGTCGTGGGTACGGGAGTAAATTCTTGGGTAGTGGTGGTTTTTAATAAGGATCTGCCTTGTATGGGCCAATAGGCCTTCTGCAGTTTTCCTCCATTCTTAAGTTCTTATGTGTAGGACTTGCCTGGTATGGGCCAACAGGCCTACTGCAGTGTTCCTCCTTTCTTATGTTCTTATGTTCAACAATACTTTTAAGATAAGCAAAATTATATAAGAACATAACATAAAGGAGGAACACTGCAGTAGGCCTGTTGGCCCATACTAGGCAAGTCCTTCACAAATCCAACCCACTAACAGAATAAAAGCTTCCGAAGCAATAAGCTTGTGGTTCTTGGGGTGTCTGGAAATTCTTGTGGTTCTCGGGGTATCTGGGAGTCCTTATGGTCCACGGTGTCTCTAGGAGTCCTTGTGGTTCTCGCGGGTATCTTGAAAGTCCTTGCCGGCCACTGGGTTTCTAGGAGTCTTAGTGGGCCACTGGGTCTCTAGGAGTCCTTGTGGTCTTCGGAGTCTTTGGAAGTCGTTATGGTCCACGGGTTGTCTAGAAGTTCTTGTAGTCCACGGGATATCTAGGAGTCCTTGTGGTCCTCAGGGTGTCTAGGAGTCCTTGTGGTCCTCAGGGTGTCTAGGAGTCCTTGTGGTCCTCAGGGTGTCTAGGAGTCCTTATGGTCCTCTGGGTCCCTGAAAGTCCTTGTGGTTCACGGGGGTAACAAGAAACTCCTATTCCACCCTCCTACATAAATTATGATTCCGTTTCGTGCCGGGAGGGGAAAAATCAGATATATAATTAATTCTCATGGAATAATTACACAGGGCGGAGGAAAGGGGATGAAATAATTGTATGTATGTTTAATACGTTAAATGAGAAGACTGCCTAACCTTCCTAGTGTCTTTCAACACACACTCGTTACTCCAGTAAATACGACAAACCAGTTTTCACTAGGAATTTCGATTTTAATGACTCCTTCACTAGGAATCACGATTTTCATGACAACTTCATTAAAAATCACGACTTTGATGACTCCTCTACTAGGAATCACGATTTTGATGACTCCTTCATTAAGAATCACGATTTTAGTTACTCAGACATAAAAAAAGTTTTTTCACAAGGCATCAACACTGCAGTTATCACAGAACCATCTTCTCCTGTTATCAATATAAGATATATCACAACATATTGTCGGTATTGTATACCATTCTTGTATATCTATTGATCAGGTCCTTGCTTCTTCGCCTGGCAACATTATTGTTTCAGGCCCTGAAGCAGATAATACATTTTGGTTTAATTACCAGCCATGATGTTGTCAAGTTGGCTAAATCCTAAGGAAAGCACACCTTCTGCCTTCTAGTCACATTCTTTAAGCAAATGGCCCTGTCAGTAAATATAATTTGACTGTCCTCAACAAGAACACTGTATCTACTTTTACTGGTGGCATTCATCGAATCATTCTCAGTGGCCGTCCTACACTTGTCAGACAACACAGAGAAGGAATCAGCAGTCTCCACAGTAGTTTCCTGGACCTTCCTCACTTTCAGCTTAAGCCGTTTCCTTTCCACCAGCGTCCCGTCATTGTGGCAGGTCCCGTCATTGTGGCAGGTCCAGTCATTGTGGCAGGTCCAGTCATTGTGGCAGGTCCTCATGTGGCGGTCGTCTTGTGGCAGGTCCGCATTGTGGCAGGTCCGTCTGTGCGGTCCGTCATTTGGCAGGTCCTAGGCAGGTCAGCAGTGGCAGGTCCGTCATTGTGGCAGGTCCCGTCATTGTGGCAGGTCCCGTCATTGTGGCAGGTCCCGTCATGGCAGGTCCCGTCATTGTTATAGTTGGTCTTCTCTTTTTTGAGGTTGGTCTCCTTTCTTTTCTAGATAGAAACGTTGCATTTTCTCAAATATGCTTGATATTCATTTTTGGTCCCTTTCTAGTTCAAAAATAGCCACCAAGCAAGGTTTTCACACAGTTTAAAAATAAACAAAGAGTCAGCACATAGTAATGAGCTTTGATACAACTGTAAATGTTATTTCCTCTGTAAATACTATTAATATCACTACGTCTTTGGTGTGGAGAAGGAGCACGCCAGCGGTCTTCTCTGGAATTTACTTCAAACAAAAATGTAGACTGTGTAGCTAGAGCTGGAGGCTCTCAGTTAATAGACTCGGGATCAAAGGCGTACACTCAGCAGCAAAGAGAAACTTAATACAAATGATACAAGTCTCTTCAGTACATCGCTGCCAACAGGTTCCATGCCCTATATGTGACTATTATTATAGTATACTCGTGGGAGGAGCTAAACTCATAGGGGACGTACAGTACCTGGAGAATGGGAGATAAAGTTTGATCCATGGAAAGTGAGGGGTAGCTGCAATTCCATTAATCCTTAGCTCTTCCCCGTTTCAAAGAACCCCAGTTAAACAGGACCAGATATGTGTTGTGGAGGGGAACTTTCAACCACCACGCAGTACTCTTACTCTGTTCCCCGGTTGAGAACGCTTCCAGGATGCCGACGAACCGTGTGCGCATTCGGCCACTTCATGGCACAATCACAGATCACGCTTGAACTAAAACTAAGGACGCTTTCATCATTGACGGTTTGAGTGGCGATGAGGCCTATAATATCATCACTACCATAGCAAGGAACGTACTTGAAGGACCGTGGCTTTAAAGTAGCTCGTTCTTGGGTCCTAAGGGTAAAAAAAATCTGTGTTTGTTAAATCCACGAGCAAACCTAAGTATCTCATCAAAGATCAAATCGATCAGGCTACTGTAAACATAATCACCCAAATTCCTCAATGTCTAAGATCAGTTTACTGAAATCTCAATGGACTCTGATGCACGTATGACGATCTCCGACTCTCCTATTGCTATGTTAAACCCAGAAATATCGAGCTACCATCACATCACCCTTGCTGAACTGCGACTATTATAAACACTTCGCTGAGGACCTTCCACTGAGAGAGAAAAAGTACTGTTTTTACCGCAGCAACGAATGACAGACACAAGGATTGCACATCAACCAACTCATACTTCAAAGAGTGACCATCGCACTCTTGCTGCCAAGTGCCCACCCAGCAAAGAAATTGTAAACAAGAATCTTGAGCAAGAAAAGAATCTCCAGGCCGACACCCAGACAACACTACAAGCAGCAGAACGACCTGCCTTTCCCACCTCCAGAACTTTAGATCCATCATCTGTCTTTCAGGACAGAACACAGAGAAAATCCTCATCTGCCTAGTTTTTGCCCACCTATGGAACGCCTCTAAACCAAAAACCTTCACCGAAGCCGCAAACGCCGAAGTCGGCTCTACAGGAACGCCCAGCACCACTATGGTGTACATATCCAGACACCCTCCGCGCCTTTAGACACCGAAGTATTCCTTCCTGGAGCAACCAAACCCACTGCTACCCCTGCCAACTCTGCACCCACTAATGACCCTTCAATCCCTGGGTTACAAAATGCCATGTCTGCAACTCCTGCACCTACTCCTGACACATGAGTCACATAAATTCAAATCGCCATCTCGTTCAGCAAAGTTGAGAATATCCATTGTAAGTCATTTCTCAAGAGTAAAATGAGTTAAAAGCGTCCCCGACATTGACTGGAAAATCTCTTGTACACTACACATTTAAACTGAAGTACAATGTACTCCATTGAACTTTATACCTGGAGTTTACCTGGAGAGAGTTCTGGGGGTCAACGCCCCCGCGGCCCGGTCTGTGACCAAGCCTCATGGTGGATCAGAGCCTGATCAACCAGGCTGTTACTGCTGGCCGCACGCAGTCCGACGTATGAACCACAGCCCGGCTGGTCAGGTACCGACTTTAGGTGCCTGTTCAGTGCCTGCTTGAAGACAGCCAGGATCTATTGGTAACCCCTTATGTACGATGGGAGGCAGTTGAACTGTCTTGGGCCCCTGACACGTATTGTGTTGTCTCTCTAGGTCAGCAATTTCACCTGCCTTGAAAGGTGCAGTTAGTGTGCAGAAATATTCCAGCCTAGATAGAACAAGCGACCTGAAAAGTGTCACCATGGGCTTCCATCCCTAGTTTTGAAGATTCTCATTATCCATCCTGTCATTTTTCTAGCAGATGCGATTGTTAGTGTTATGGTCCTTGAAGGTGAGATCCTCTGACATGATCACTCCCAGGTCTTTGACATTAGTTTTTCGCTCTATTGTGTGGTTGGAATTTGTTTTATACTCTGATGAAATTTTAATTTCCTCACGTTTTCCATATCGGAGTAATTGAAATTTCTCACCATTGAACTTCATATTGTTTACTGCAGCCCATTTAAAGATTTGGTTGATGTCTGCTTGGAGTCTTGCCAAGGGTGCCTTTCAATCGGTGTCACTGAAGGAAGACACGGCACTGTGGTTTATATCCCTGATTTTTATATTGCCGCCGATATGGATAGTTTACTGTGCACCCAATATTCATCATGTGGATGGTAGCGCAAGAGCATATGGATTGGTTTTCTTCCATTTGTTATTCGTAATCTCTAGTAACCTTAAAAACGGTAATAAAACTAACTCGAGTAAATTCGCTGAAGGCACAGAAATAAGCCAATTATATTTCGACAATTTAATGTTGTTATCCGAAAAAGTGGCAGATACCATTCAATGAAGACATAACTAATCGTTGGAAATGAAAATATCCATATTACATAAAAACTTAATAACGTAGAACTTGAACATACCTAATTCGAGAAAGACTTAGGCATACTAATTAGCCGATATCTCATACCAAGCTAACAGTGATTAAATAATCTTAATAAGGAATTGTATAAATTAGTATGTCATAAGGAAAAGATGAAAAGAAACTTTCTCATATTATCCCGAGTATTCCCAAACCAGCTACAATGTACCCTGCACAAGTCCCACAAATTCGGGATCCCACACCCTCTCACAAACGTGGAAACATTCTAGCTAAACTGGTCGCACTCCTGGGCACCTTATCAACTGCATTCAAAACTTTAATATATAGAACAAGAAATTCTCCAACCAGGACGTGACATCTCACTTCACCATGATACTCCACAAGCCATCGATTTCTTGCACCGGAAAATTTACTAGTCCCTCGACCTACATTTTGCTGCCAGTAACTTCATAGACCTCACTGAACAATGCATCATTTTTCTATTGCTTCTCCTTCCAACACACTTTCAGTCCTGGCCAAGTGAGCGTCTATACAGAAAAGCTTAAAACAGAGCATTTTTCTCTATCCCCGCATTCGTTACTTGGCCTCTGTAAGAAGACTGAAACACTGTACTCACCACTATTGCAAGAATTGTCTCAAAATTCACACTGGAAGAGGAAATTAATGGCACAATCCCTTTCGTTGATGCTTTACTATGTAAATCTGGTTACGAACTTCATTTGAAAATCAACCGGAAATCAATACGATCTTTCCCACGTACACAGGACTAACTTCAGTGCTTCCTGAAAGCTCTCATTGTATGGAAGTATTGAAATCCACGAAGATGGTTCTTCACGTGAACAAATCTTCATCAAATTACATACGAAATTCTGACAGATATTGCAGATGACTCACAGATTACATTCTCAGTTCTTACGGATCTAACGCCAAAGAAAAAGAAAGTGCTCCTCAACATCTTGATAACCAAAGACACTTCCATGATAATCTTCTATCTGGAGAATGAGTCATCCGATCGACTTAAGATTTTCATCACTGGTGGTGTTTCCTGAAACTAAGACTTATATTGCCAGTGGGATGGCATAAGTCCTAATTTGTCAAATTTTATATATACCTTCATTTAATTCATTTAGTAATATTTAACTTCATTTACAACTTATGCCGCACTCTGCACTATTTCAATCGCGTACATCTAGTTATGTTTGAATGTTCTTATTCTCCGTAAGCATACTCTAGTGTCCTCCTGTTCTCATTGTTAGTAATGTTACCCTTGTTATATTATTGCTGTATGTTATTACTTAGCAGGTGCAATGCTAATCTCACTATATTATGAAAGTCACACAACTGGAATCCCACGATTATGGAGACTTAATATCAGTGTATAAGAGATCTCTATGTATTTATTGGAGTTATGGGTAAGTGATCTGATACCTTGTCCACAAGGCCTGTATGTTATCGGAATATTCTCATAAAAGTGGGCTGAGCAACAGTTAAGACTAAAATCTACGCAACTCTCTTTGTCATAAATTAGACACAATGTGCAACATCTGGCACGAATCCTCCCGTCTGTGCTTCACATTCTTGAAGACTATGGTGTTTATCACCTGTTTATAGGTTCAGGGACTGATAACCTCATCTTCCACCTGTCCTGTTTATATTTCTACAGTCTTCGTATTATGTCCATGTATTGATAAAGAAACTGGATGGCGACACGTCTACAAAGTAAAGATACCCAGTTGTTGTACATGTGTCTAATTTATCATCTAGTCGGTACTCCATACCACTGACATACAGCACGTCTTCTATACACAGTGTGACTACGTCAGCAGAGTCGTGGACTCGCAATTACAAGGGCACAGGATTTGTTGTCAGTCCTCCTCACTGCTACAGTCACAGTATTGCGTCCAGCGGTGTACCTTACAGTTGACTCCTTTTTAGCGCTGCCGACCCTTAACTTACACGCCGCACATTGCAGTATATTGACTTCAAAACTTGAAACCTTTATGGTGTTCCCAACTCTGTTCTCCCCATTGTTTTATGGCAGTGTCGCACTCTCCTCTCCGCTTCCAATACTATATCTTATATAAAAAAGTTGTTTTGTTCTCTGAGCAATATATCGACAAGGCACTGGATGAAATGCTAGACACAATTTACTATGGGTTTTGTCGCTATATTTTAGATATCTGTAAAACTTCAAGTGAATTGTTAGTATTTTTGGATGACTCGAAAGTATTTAAAGTGTAAAGACTTGGTTATATCAGTGGCATTTGAAGTGGATTTTTATATACTTTTAGCATCTAGAGTACGATTTATTTTAAATTTTAATGTTTTAATTGTGTTTGAAGGGGATTTTAAATATATTTCAATATCTCGAAAAAGTAAAATATTTAAAAAAAATTAATATCCCAATTAAGTTTTAAGAGAACTTCTTTTAGCAATTAAATCTTTAAAACCTTAAAAAAAAAAACTTTCTGAATATTAATATCTGTGTTTTAAAAGTGAATCTCAAACATGACTGATGATAATCTCCTGGTTGCTCTTGTCAAAGCTGATTAAATCATAAACATTTCCTTACATGTTTAGCTGTGAATAATATCATTAATGTTTCTCTGAGTATAACATGTTCAACACTACCATATATCTTTCTCATTTTCTTGTTGCTATGAAACATAAGTTTTATAGCAAGGACTACTACTAGCACTACTACTACTACCACTATTTACTACTACTACTATTATCATTACCACTACAAGGAAAAGAAATAGGGTTAAAAATAACAAATTCCTACAGGTAGGTGAGCCGGGAGTATCTTGAAAAAAAATCGATGACCTGAAAGACGTTTATATTTTCGATGCCTCACGTATATCATAGTCTCAGAAAATAATAAAAAGACACAATGCCGTAACTGGAACAATATACAAATAACTCGCAGGTTGGATAATAACTTTATGACGAGGTTTCGGTCCAACTTGGACATCGTCGTCAGTCTCCTATGTGTTGTGTCCATTTCTCCGAATGGACATAGGGCCGAAATGGTATTCACCACCTAACCTAATTATCCGTTTAGTTCATTGTAAATTCGGCCAAATGACTGTCGGCGCAGTGTCCGTTCGGCCAATTGTCTTCGTTCAAATGTCTGTTGGCCAAGTGTCTGTCGGTCATCTGTCCGGCCATGGGGTGGACACACCAGCAGCTCTCCTTAGGGAATGCAGAGATTCATTCCCAGAAAGAACAATACACAAATAACCCGCACGTATTAGATCACGACGACGTTTCGGTCAGACTTGCACCATTTACAAAGTCACACAAAGTCACTTTGTAAATGGTACAAGTAGGATCGAAACGTCGTCATAAGCTCCTTTCTCCTACATGCGGGTTATTTGTGTATTCACTCCCAGGAACGACGCTTGCACCTTCCTTGTTTCACACGGCGCCATAATGCCAAATATATGTAGTTCATTTATGGCACATGTTGTCCAATATTCACAGCAATTACTATTCCTAAATTTGACTGAGACTCCAACGCACGGTAATACACTTTCAACCTACAATGTGATTTCAGGAAAACCTGTTAGCAGGATTTGAGTTCTGGAGGCGAGAAGTACAGTACATGCACTCTGAAGGATGTATGGGGGATGTTGCGCATTGGGAGGATTATCTGAGCTGTGAAATCCGCGCACTTCTGGTAAGACAGCTATTGAATGAGTGATGGTGAATGTTTACTTCTCTGATGTGGTAAAAAAAAAAAAACTAATTGATGTAAAGAAAAGTGAATGAAATGAGAAATTACACATATTTGTATAAAAGCAATATTGTATATTCACCGAAACAGGTATATATTTATCTGTGAGTATATATACTGAGAGTTTACATTAATCCCTTATACTCTTAATAACCCTTGTGTAGTTGAGAGTCCTCTTCAGGGTGAGTGCTCTTGTGAAGGTGAAGGGTTCTTGTTCCAAAGAAATGGAACCAACCATTACAAAACCATATCCCAACCTGCTTTTAACGTTTCCATCCGTTTCCTTGGATCAGATCTGATTGCCTCTCATTTCAATTGTACTGAATACCCCGTAAAGGTTTGACGCTCGACAATTATTATAATAATTGATAATAATTATAATCGTTAGGTTGAAACCTTAATAAATCAGTTAATTATTCAAGTTCAACATTGGTCTACTGAAGGTAGGAAAGTATATTAAGATTAGCTCTGTATCTTGACGTATATACAAGTACTATGTGTATGTACAGATGTTCTCTGCATATACAGGTAAATACAAGTGTTTTCTGGATATACAGGTATATACAGTCATCAACTGACTGAGCTGGTTATCAACTGACTGAGCTGGTCATCAATTGACTGAGCTAGTCATCAATTGACTGAGCTAGTCATCAATTGACTGAGCTAGTCATCAACTGACTGAGCTAGTCATCAACTTACTGAGCTAGTCATCAACTGACTGAGCTAGTCATCAACTGACTGAGCTAGTCATCAACTGACTGAGCTAGTCATCAACTAACCGATCTAGTCATAAACTGAGTTAGTCATCAACTGACTGAGCTAGATAAACGAGAACTGGCCCCGGGGGTCGATATCTCCCGAAGCCTTCCACAGGTAGCTTACACTAAATAATCTTTTGCAGAATTCTATAGCAATATTGTTAGTGTCAGACGCAGTTCTGTACCTTATAATAATGATTGTGTGTGTGTGTGTGTGTGTGTGTATGTGTGTGTGTGTGTGTGTGTGTGTGTGTGTGTGTGTGTGTGTGCGCGCGCATGTACGCAAACAGCAACAGCGGTGGGAGCGGCACAAGCAGAAGCGTCGCCACAGCAGCTGCCGCTGCTGCTGCTGCTGTAGCTGCTCAACAACTTCGGCAGTTTCAGCAGAGGTCACGACCGTCTTGGCACCCCCTTCCCCAGGTGCCAAGACGGTCGACTTAAAGCCACGTCTCTACTCTGGCTCCTTATACGACTACCAAGTTAACGGGGCCTCCTTCCTTGGCTACCTCCAGAGTGTCGCATTTCACAGAAACCCCTCCCTATTATACGTATTTATTGCCTCATCCCCCCCCTATATTCACTCTCTCCTCGCTCCTCTCTCTCTCTCTCTCTCTCGCTCTCTCCATGATGACAGCGGCATTATGTAAATTTAGAGCACCTAAAAAGATGGATTAGGAGAAACTAAAAATGTTTCTGTTGAGGACTCGTTAAGTACCAGGATAAAGTACCTACTTAACTGGAACTGTAGAACTCGTTAAGTACCAGGATAAAGTACCTCCTTAACTGGAACTGTAGAACTCGTTAAGTACCAGGATAAAGTACCTCCTTAACTGGAACTGTAGAACTCGTTAAGTACCAGGATAAAGTACCTACTTAACTGGAACTGTAGAACTCGTTAAGTACCAGGATAAAGTACCTCCTTATCTGGAACTGTACAACTCGTTAACTACCCGGATAAAGAACTTCGCCCCCCCAAAAAAAAAACAAGAACTGCAGGTCTAATTAAGAAATAACATAATAAATTATGTTACAGTAAATGTGCTGTACTTCTAATTAAATAACAACATAAGTAACTCCTTTAAAACAACTGTAGGTCTCGGTAATTAACAATATACGAAACTCTGACAGGAACTGAACCACTCTGTGAAACAGCAAAAATAACTAACTCCCTTTACTGAAATTGTTGACTTTGTTAAGTACGATGATAATTAAGTTCCTCTTGTGATATTGTTCCTCTCTGAGTATGACCCTTGTCGGTTTAGCTCTTTCTTTGATTATAATAATAATAATAATAATAATAATAATAATCCTCTCTTAGTAGAGCCTTATTAATTCTTGTTAGGCAAAAGAACACAAGTGCAACTAATGTGACATTTTATTGTGGCAACGTTTCGCTCTCCAGGAGCTTTGTCAAGCCGTTACAAACAATACATGTTGGTAATTCTACCAACATTAATACATCATGAATACTTGTTTTGCAAAATTTCCTTCGAGTTAATTTTTTTCAAAATAAATGTTTGTTGTACAACATGTGTGTCTGTTTACAGATTATATTTTGGATATGTCAGTAGAGTTTTATTCAGTACGTTTGTTAAACTTTACTGGTTGATGAAAATAAATTAGAGGTTAGGAAGCTGATAATTCCAGTGAAATCAATTGAACATACCAGAAAATATGTCAGAAACTGAGTTAGTACGTGTAAAGCATAGTCTTATTATAAGCGGTAGAATAAAAAGAGATTTGTAGATGATTCATTTTTAGTTTTCAAGTCTCTTGAGCATGTCCAGTTAATATTTATTTACTTGAATGACCAAAATCAGTTTACAGAAAGCCTTCGTTTACTGGCTTGACAACTAAATTTTTCTTTATTATATCAATTATAACTTATCAACATCATCTTGTAACTAGGGTTTACCTGATATGTTTAGACTCTACCAATTTTCATCAGTATTCTCTGCTTAAGATTGTTGATACACATACACAAACATACAACAAATTTCCAAGAAAATCTCAAAGACAGTAGGCATATTATCAAAGATACGCTATTATGTGCCACAATCGGCTCTCCTTGCACTATATCATTCACTTATCTACCCGTATCTCACCTATGGAATCTGTGCATGGGGATCAACAACATTAAATCACCTTAGACCACTCATAACACAAAAGGCTGCAGTCAGAATGATAAATTCCCACTCTAGACAGCATACTCCACCAATATTCAAAAGTCTAAAACTACTCACCGTAAAGAACATTCATACTTACTCTTGTGCCTACTACATATATAAAACTTTACACTCTAATATAAACCCTCCGCTCAAAATTCTCCTCACCAACTTTAATAGGACCCATGACCACAACAAAAGACAAAGATCACTTTTTGATATACCCCGAGTTCATAACAACCTATGTAAAAATTCTATGCACATAAAGGGCCCCAAAATCTGGAATTCATTACCAGTAAATATTAAGATAACCTTGTCTGAAAATCAATTTAAGACTCAACTCAAAAACCACCTACTCACCCAAAACTAAATATTCATACTATAAGTTAATGTCAAAAATGCTCAATGTTATTTTCCTTAAGATAATCTCAATTTCTTATTACCATTCGAGAATCTAAACACCTGTTACAATCTAATATCATCATATAATAATTTTAACAGTATAATATCATCATATTGTATTTTGAAAACAAATTTTAACTAGAATAAACTCAATAAATTTCTCTATTATGTACATAGTCTTTAAGTTACTAGATTAAGCTGCCCCTAATGCCATGGCATGTCAGTGGCTCTCCTTGCACTCAATTTATATTGTAACTACCAATACCTATGTAATGTGCAATGAAATATAATTTACTTTACTATATTGATTAACAACTGAAGTCACTGTTAATGTAGCTATAGTAGAAAAAAACATGCATATAAGTTGTCTTACAATTTATTGAAAATTATAGTTACAATATTAGAAACAAGTTAAATAAATTGCCTAGGGAATTTTATCCACAATTATCTCGCATTATCCTAGGAATGGTCGTACTTTACAGAGTTTTTTTTTTTTAAGTTTAATGATTCGATCCGTGACTGTCTACAATCGTCTATTGTGTATCAGTATACGTGTACGAGATGTAACTCTTGGTACACAGATACGAGGATAAAGCCGCTCTGAGTTCGAATTGCTCAACATTTAAATAAATCTTTCCGGACAGAACAACTGCTAGGAAAGTCTTCATATTCGGCAGATAGGAAATAACGTCATGTGTGAAGCGTCTCTTATAGTGCAAGTAAACTACCCTTCATACAAGAGGTTGTAAATAACAGCACTTTATACTCACCATCTTAAGGTGCACTTCAAGAGAAGGCTTAAGGTGCACTTCAAGTGAAGGCTTAAGGTGCACTTCAAGTGAAGGCTTAAGCCAAAGTTAAGCACTTATGAAACCTCCTTCGACATTGTATGATGATGATAATGATGATAATAATAATAATAAGAAGAAATAATAATAATAATAATAATAATAATAATAACATTTTAAATAAGGCAATAAAAAAGGAAGATAGCCACTCTCGATATTTGTGTTGACCTGGAAAGCCTGAGTTTGCCAGCGGTGACTCACTGGGGAACTGTAGTTTTAGTGGTTATAAGTGTTTATATGTTGGAATGCTGGCAACTAAGCTGCATGGTCATAGGTGTTATTAACAGTACATATATGAGAAAAATGCTAAGAGTTAATCTGAAGATAGTCTCTCAATGAGGCCGAAATATATAAAATATTTTCTATATGTTTAAATTCCCTCACCAACTGGTTTCTCATTTTACTTAAGTAAATATAGAAATGAGTATATTTTTTTTGTATCTAGCCTTTGTATTATTATCTCTCTGATAGACTTTGTATTATTATCTCTCTGATAGACTTTGTATTATTATCTCTCTGATAGACTTTGTATTATTATCTCTCTGATAGACTTTGTATTATTATCTCTCTGATAGACTTTGTATTATTATCTCTCTGATAGACTTTGTATTATTATTATCTCTCTGATAGCCTTTGTATTATTGCTATCACTCTGATAGACTTTGTATTATAATCTCCCTGATAGCCTTTGTATTATTGTTATCACTCTGATAGTAGACTTTGTATTATTGTCTCTCTGATAGCCTTTGTATTATTGTTATCTCTCTGATAGACTTTGTATTATTATTATCTCTGATAACCTTTGTATTATTGTTATCACTCTGATATACTTTGTATTATTATCTGTCTGATAGACTTTGTATTATTGTTATCTCTCTCGGGTTGAGTTATAGCTCCTGGCCCCGCCTCCTCACTGGTTTCTAGTAGGTCCTCTCTCTCCTTGATCCATGAGCTTTGTAAAACCTCGTCCTAAACTATGTATGGTTCCTGTCTCCACTACGTCACTTTCTAGGCTGGTCCACTTCCTAACAACTCTATGACTGAAGAAATACATCCGATTTAATTCACCTCATTAACTTCACATCATCTGCAAACAGGGACATTTCTGAGTCTTTCCCTTCAGTCATGTCATTCACATATACAAAAAACAGCACAGGTTCCAGGACTGACCCCTGGGACATGAGTTTGTGTGTGTGTGTGTTTGTGTGTACTCACCTATATGAGGTTGCCGTCACAGCTCCTGGCTCCGCCTCTTACCTAGTCGCGATGTACAGATCCTGCCTCATCTACTCTCTCCAGATTGTTCCACTTCCTGACATCTCTAAGGCTAAAGAAATACTTCCTAACATCCCTATGAATCATCAGAGTTTTCAAGTTCCAGTTTTGTTCCCATGTTCTTGTGTCCCATCTCTGAAACATTCTAGCCCTGTCCACCTTCTCAATTCCGCTCTGTATTTTATTCGTCGTTATCATGTTCTTCCTATCCCTCCCATCTTCTAATGCTATCAGGTTGATTTCTCTTAACCTCTCCTAATAACACATAACTCTTAGCTCCAGGACTAGTTTTGTTGCAAACTTTTGAACTTTCTTCGATTTCTTGACGTGTTTTACCAGGTGTGGGTTCCATACTGGTGCTGGATGCTCAGGTGTGAGCCTAACGTACATGGTGTCCAGAGTCTTCAGCGACTCTTACTCAGATGTCGAAACGTTATACTTAGGTTTGCCTGTCGCCCATATGCGTCTCAGTACAGGTAAAGTGTTAGGTGATCTACAGGTGAAAGTGTTAGGTGATCTGCAGGTGAAGATGTTAATTGATCTACAGATGAAGGTGTTAGGTGATCTACAGGTGAAGGTGTTAGGTGATCTACAGGTGAAGATGTTAGCTGATCTACAGACGAAGGTGTTAGGTGATCTACAGGTGAAGATGTTAGGTGATTTACAGGTGAATGTGTTAGGTGACTTTCAGGTGAAGATGTTAGTTGATCTACAGGTGAAGGTCTTCTACAGGTGAAGGAGTTAGGTGATCTACAGGTGAAGGTGTTAGCTGATCTTCAGGTGAAGATGTTAGCTGATCTACAGGTGAAGATGTTAGGTGATCTACAGGTGAGGGTGTTAGGTGATCTACAGGTGAGGGTGTTAGGTGATCTACAGGTGAAGGTGTTAGGTGATCTACAGGTGAAGATGTTAGCTGATCTACAGGTGAAAATGTTAGTTGATCTACAGGTAAGATGTTAGGTGATCTACAGGTGAAGGTGTTAGGTGATCTACAGGTGAGGGTGTTAGGTGATCTACAGGTGAGGGTGTTAGGTGATCTACAGGTGAAGGTGTTAGGTGATCTACAGGTGAAGATGTTAGCTGATCTACAGGTGAAAATGTTAGTTGATCTACAGGTGAAGATGTTAGGTGATCTACAGGTGAAGTTGCAATGTGTTCTGAAGGTGTTAGGTGATATACAAGTGAAGGTGTTAGGTGATCTACAGGGGAAGTTGTTAGGTGATCTACAGGTGAAGGTGTTAGGTGATCTACAGGTGAAGTTGTAAGGTGTTCTACAGGTGAAGGTGTCAGGTGATCTACAGGTAAAGTGTTTGGTGATCTACAGGTGAAGTTGTTAGCTGATCTACAGGTGAAGGTGTTAGGTGATCTACAGGTGAAGATGTTAGCTGATCTACAGGTGAAGATGTTAGGTGATCTACAGGTGAAGATGATAGCTGATCTACAGGTGAAGGTGTTAGGGGATCTGCAGGTGAAGATGTTAGTTGATCTACAGGTGAAGATGTTAGGTGATCTTCAGGTGAAGGTGTTAGGTGATTTACAGGTGAAGGTGTTAGGTGATCTTCAGGTGAAGATGTTAGTTTATCTACAGGTGAAGGTGTTAGGTGATCTACAGGTGAAGGTATAAGGTGTTCTACAGGTGAAGTTGTTAGGTGATCTACAGGTGAAGGTGTTAGGTGATCTACAGGTGAAGGTGTTAGGTGATCTTCAGGTGAAGATGTTAGGTGATCTTCAGGTGAAGATGTTAGGTGAAGATGTTAGCTGATCTGCAGGTGAAGATGTTAGGTGATCTATAGGTGAAGAAATTAGGTGATGTATATGTGAAGGTGTAATGTGAACTACAAATAAAGATGGATAGTGTACTGCAAGTGAAAGAATATAGAATACTACAAGTGAGAACTTTCATCATAATTAGGTACAATACACTCAGACCTGATGTGTGCTATTTACCCTACAATATTTAACATATTTCGACTCTTCTGCAACCTTTATTCATAATCAACTGAGGATATAAAATACATGTTCGAATTAGTATTAACAGGTCTAACAAGTTTCGCTAAAATGTTATTAAAGTCAGCAAGTTTTCATACGTATTTGGTTCTTTTTACATGTGTAATAAAACAGTTAAGAATTTAGCTTCTCAGTATCATTTGTCGCAGTGTTTTTATTACGAAGCTTTAAATATCAGAAATAAATTTCGTAATTTCTAGGAGCAGAATAAAATACACATTGTCTTCATGAATTACATTAGGAATGTATTACATTCATTAATTACATTCCTAATTACATTCCTAATTACATTCATGATGACAATGTGTATTTTATTCTGCTCCTAGAAATTACGAAATTTATTTCTGACATTTAAAGCTTCGTAATAAAAACAAATGATACTGAGAAGCTAATTTCTTAACTGTAAATCTTGTGTCAAATTTCTGATTAAATAAACACTTAATTTATGATACACATTAAACTGCTGAAAGACATTTACAGATTATCCAATGAACTTTTATTGCATTCGAGCGATACATGTGATTCATCCATGACACATATGATTCAACTAATGATACATGTGATTCATCCATGACACATATGATTCAACTAATGATACATGTGATTCATCCATGACACATATGATTCAACTAATGATACATGTGATTCATCCATGACACATATGATTCAACTAATGATACATGTGATTCATCCATGACACATATGATTCAACTAATGATACATGTGATTCATCCATTACACATATGATTCAACTAATGATACATGTTATTCATCCATGACACATATGATTCAACTAATGATACATGTGATTCATCCATGACATATATGACTCAACTAATGATACATGTGATTCATCCATGACACATATGATTCAACTAATGATACATGTGATTCATCCATGACACACATGATTCAACTAATGATACATGTGATTCATCCATGAAACATATGATTCAACTAATGATACATGTGATTCATCCATGACACACATGATTCAACTAATGATACATGTGATTCATCCATGACACATATGATTCAACTAATTATACATGTTATTCATCCATGACACATATGATTCAACTAATGATACATGTGATTCATCCATTACACATATGATTCAACTAATGATACATGTTATTCATCCATGACACATATGATTCAACTAATGATACATGTGATTCATCCATGACACACATGACTCAACTAATGATACATGTGATTCATCCATGACACATATGATTCAACTAATGATACATGTCATCAACCAATGATACATATGACTCATTCAATAATACATGTGATATAACAATGATATATGTGATTCAACAAATTATTCATGTGGTTCAACTGATGATACATGAGATTCAACCTATGATATATGTGATTCATGTGTTACATGTAAATCACATCACCACCTTAACGTCTAGTCTTCCTTATTCCTACACCTGCAGTATATTATCCATCTTTATCTTTACTCTCACACCGTTATCTGTAGTTTGTCTTACACCTACACCTGTAGATCACCTTACACCTACACCTGTAGATCACCTTACACCTACACCTGTAGATCACCTTACACCTACACCTGTAGATCACCTTACACCTACACCTGTAGATCACCTTACACCTACACCTGTAGATCACCTTACACCTTCACCTGTAGATCACCTTACACCTTCACCTGTATTTCATGTTAAACGTCCACCTGTTTTTCACCTCCTTAATAAAAGACACTCACGAATTAAGAAAGTTGAAACTGCAGATACCTCAACTAGTTGATCACAATTTTTTGCAACATACAATAACAACCAGAACCAGCAATAACAATAACCAGTAACAACATGCAATAACAACCAGAACCAGCAATAACAATAACCAGTAACAGCATGCAATAACAACCAGCACCATCAATAACAAGTAACATACAATAACAACAACCAGAACCATCAAAAACAATAACCAGCAATAACATGCAATAACAACCAGAACCAGCAATAACAATAACCAGTAACAGCATGCAATAACAACCAGCACCATCAATAACAACAAGTAACATTCAAAAACAACAACCAGAACCATCAATAACAATAACCAGTAACAATATGCAATAACAATAACCAGTAACAATATGCAATAACAATAACCAATAACAACAACCAGAACCAGCAATAACACTAACCAGTAACAAGAGGGAACACTCAGTGATAACTGTCAATAAAAACAATCAGAAACGCCAACTAGTTACATCAACTTGTAACTGCTGTAAGTAACAGCAACTAATAACTACAATAGGCATCAATTGGTAACAAGAACCCATAACAAAATCCACAAACAACAGAAGGTAAAACTTAGTAACAACAGATAGGAACTACTCATAACAATGTGGGTCCTCGGGGTCACAGATTAACCTATTTGTTATACCTTCCTGTTATCATTATTGTAGAGTATATACACTTAATGAATGATAAATAAGATATTTGCATATTATTACAAAAGCTAAATAACTATCAGTTAGGAATCTCACCTTTACAACGTAAACTACACTTTTAATACACGCAGTAAACATGTACCTCAGATATCAACACAATTGTCAATGACAATTTATTGAAACAATAAGATGGTAATACCCAGGAAGAGTTGTGTCCGCTCTGTGAGATTCATCGTCGGGGTCCTCACCTTCCCCGGATCAAACTCAAGTTCTGTTAACTCTTCCTTTTTTCACATTATTCTTTGATATTGCTTTTATCATTATAATTATTCCCATTTAAATTATTGTTATTATTATTATTATTATTATTATTATTATTATTATTATTATTATTAGTTATTATTAATATTATTCCTGGTATTATTATTCCTAGTAATATTATTATTATTAGTTTTATTATTAATAATTACTATTATCATTCTTCTTCTTCTTCTTCTTCTTCTTCTTCTTCTTCTTCTTCTTCTTCTTCTTCTTCTTCTTCTTCTTCTTCTTCTTCTTCTTCTTCTTCTTCTTCTTCTTCTTCTTCTTCTTCTTCTTCTTCTTCTTCTTCTTCTTCTTCTTCTTCTTCTATTTTCGTTCTATGTTCACAACTAAATCCATCTATATTAAAGCCACAAAATACATTAGAAATTACAGGTAAATTGAACAGACCCAAGAAAGAGCAAGAGGGCTGTAAGTCCTTGGAACTTCAGTTCCTTCACTTGTGGTTCACCTTACTCCTTCACCTGAAGTTCACCTTACACTTTTACCTGAAGTGCACCTTAAGCCTTCACTTGAAGAGCACCTAACAATTTCATCTTTATTACACCTTATACCTTTACGTGTAATTCACAATATTCACTCATAGTTCATCATACACTTTCACCTCTAGTTCACCTTTCGTATTCACATGTACTTTATCTGACATATTTCCTTGTAATTCACCTAAATTTCACATTGCAACTTCATCGATATTTAATGTTACATCTCCGTCTAAAATTCTCCTTCTGGCTTCTATTGCAACACACCTTGCACACTGAAGTGTAATTCAGCTTATTCACTGACCTACAGTTAACGACACACACCTGTTTTTCACCTGCCTTTTATCTAACACTTTCGCAGGCAATTATTCATATAAATTTACCTTTAGTGCAACTTACCTGTAGTTACATTACACATTCACCTGTAGTTTACCTTTCACATATACCTGTAGATAACATTCCTGAACCTGTACTTAACTTTACACCACCTATAGTTCCCCTTACACATTCACCTAAAGGTCACCTTCACCTGTAAAGCCATATAAAGTAATGAATGATCAATTTGATATAGAGAGAAACATTGAATAGAATTTTGTCTTTGTTAAAACACCTTTAATAATTGTTATGGTTACACTGTCCCTTAAATTATCATTGGAAATTGTGTTGATATCTGAGCTGTGTACTGACAGCTGTTATTAAAAGTGTAGTTCACCTTGTAAAGAAGGTGAGACTCATGGCTGATAGTTAACTAGCTCTTGTAATATTTAATTACAATCTGTGTTCTCTCAATTAAGTGAACATATTTATAGAAATTAGGCAACGAAATGGTGATACCCTAGGAATAATGGTGTCCACTTTGTGAGATTCACCGTCTGGAATAATTTTGCTTTTCAAAGATTTACTTTTATCTATATTTATTATCTCATTTTCTTTGCACCTTCACCTGTAGTTCACTTTACACCTTCACCTGTAGTTCACTTTACACCTTCACCTGTAGTTCACTTTACACCTTCACCTGTAGTTCATCTTACACCTTCACCTGTAGTTCACCTTACACCTTCACCTGTAGTTCACCTTACTCATTTACGTGTAATTCCTTGTGAATTCACTCGTAGTTCATCAAACTCTTTCACCTATAGTTCACCTGTAATTCACAGTACACCTCCTTTAATTCACCTAAATTTCACATTGCAACTTCATGTATATTCCAAGTTACATTTTTATCTAAAATTCACCTTGCATCTTCTCTTGTTGCCCACCTTGCACCTTCACCTGTAATTCACATTTTTCACCAACTTATAGTTCACATGTAGGACACCTTACGGCTTCTGTGGAGAAAATTCTCCAAAAGAGAGGGGGAGTATCCGCCCTTTCTACCCTTTTTAAGGGCCCTACCCTTTCCTCCCTTAGAATGGGCCAGACGAGGCTTGTCTGGCTGCGAAAACAAATTAACTAATACCAGATGAACTGACCACAGTGTGTCACGTGTTGTCTGACCAAGTAACAATGAGTATATGTGAGTCAATAGACATTTGAGATAAATGTAACTCTTTGCCATAACAGGAAAATTACAGGAAATTGCTAGTTCCATTTCTACACTTGAATTTACAATCATGTGTTCCAGGGATCAAAGTGTTTAGAGAACACAAGCATTTTAATTGCCACTTTTAGCAATTGTTGAAATTGTGCTGATGTCAGCGATGCCAGGCCCCGCTGAAGCACGAGGCTGCATGAGGGTTAGATTTAACTCTGCCACCCTCGAGAAACGGGTCATACAACGCGATGGGATTTAACCAAACAAAGACATTAGTTGTGCACGTCAGTGAGCTAATTTAATCTCCACTAACGTCGGGAAATTGGATAACAACTCTATTCCAGCGCGTTTAGTGAATAAAATTGTGGTATATTCAGAAGTGTGCACAGCTTCTTAGTACTGCAAAAAGACTGAAATTGAAGAATGTAAAGGAACAATGAGTTTGCGTCGTCTAACAAGGCAGTGACTCTTCAGCAGCGTTCTTCAAACAAGACAGCGATATCCGGGTGTGAATTAAGGGTCCGTTAGAAATACCCAGGTAAGTCTGCTTATACCTAGATGCCACTTGCTGCACAGTTAGGAAAGCATAATTTGCTTTAGGAAGATTTACCATTCACCCTGTGACTCGTAGGCGATCCGCCCAAAAACCGTGAGTAAACCGCCTTTCAGTCCTTTAAATGACTGATTATATGGCATACGCTCCTTTGGGGCAATAATATAAGTCTCATGTGTGATATTGTCTTACCATACAGCCCTGTAGGGAATGTGAACATCGGCATCAACCATCGATTACTGGGACGGCTGGGTAATCGTAGATACATCTACAAGCTAGGTATAGGAACATTTACAGTACACTTTATCGTAGGAGTACATTCCTCCACATGCCTTCTCCTCAGGATGTTTCGGAAATGTAACATTGCCTGGTCATTCCAGACAATGCTATTGCGGCTTGTTTGGGTTTTGTTGGGGTGGTACTTCTCTGCAAAGTTTTTGACGTCCATCCATTTAGCAAAGATTTCCTTGATTAATGAAGTAGGGGCGTCCTCTATCTCCTATTTAGAGCTTATAGAGAGTCTTGTGCTCCTCCTTCTCAAGTTCCTGCAGCTCCTCAGTGGTCAGCTCTTCCCTGTGCCCCTCCACTAACACCTACACATCACCATCAGAGAGACAATATCCTCCACTATAGACACAGCCTCAAAGACCTCTACGTCTCTTTCAGCCACTGCTTCTGGCCACAAACACCCAGGATGCGACCCAGACTAGTCCACTAACACCCAGATTGCGACCCAGACTAGTCCACTAACACCCAGGTACCTAGTGATTAGAGGCTGTTAGGCGTCTATTACTCTATATCGCTTGGTAATAACGTTCACTCTTTTGTGAATTTCCCTTCGTCTGGGAGGCACCTTTTCTTCTTCCAAGACCGAGTTACAGGGCGCGAAGAATTATCTTCATTTTATGGGACGATCTTATCATCACCACCTAAAGACCTTTTTCTTTTTTCAGCCCGAGTCTCTGGGCAAGAAGAACTTTTCGATTTTTGAAGTGACCTTTGGAGTTGTGTCACCTCATTTTCCTCACTCTAGAGAGAGTGTTATGTACTACAAGATGCTGTATCACTAGATTACATTCTTCGCCGTTTTGGGATGCACTCTTCTTCGTTTAATTTTGACCGTTTTCTCTTGCTAACTCGACTCTCTGCATCTACCGAGCTTGGAGGTGACATTTTATGCTCGTCCATATAATTTTTCCCATCAGTTATATCCTGATTAGTAGATGAATCCATTTTCACTGCGAGTTTAAGGGATTCCTCGCACAACGACGGTTCCTGCGTCACTTCCTCTCCAGTGGTATTCTTCTGTACCTGTTAAAAATAATGGCAGAATTCTTACAGGTAGTTTATTATTAAGCTAAGTTCAACCCTTTCATCAGGGTTTTCAGATTTACCTTTACTGGTCCAGTGTTTTAAGGGTAATGGGGTGAACTCAGGTTCTATCCCCATGTGAGAGGTCATGTCAGCTAAACTGTAGATGTCACTCTGAGCAGTACAAGGCTCAGCTCTCTGCATCTCAGGTGCATCTCTTTCCTGCTTTCTTTCTCTGTTTAGCTTTTTGAACCTTTTCCATACAACGTAACCAAACGGTAGAGATAAACAAAAATCGATCAGAGTTACAATGTACTCATGACCCTCTTTTGTAGGCACAGTTCTGACAGCGAAGTTCGCTAACTTCAAATTGTTGTGAGCGAACCCCAATTAATGCAACCGCTGTACAATCTGAAATGATTACAGCAATAAATTAATCTTAATTAAATAATTTACCTAATTTTTCTCCAAAAACCTTCTTAAATCCTCGCCACAATAAGAAGTGACTATCTAGTCACACTCCTCGGATATTCCTATTAGAGGAACTTTCCCCTGCATGTCACCAAGACGGGTCAGGATCACTCCTTCATTGATAATTTCCCTCCTTGACGCCGTCTTTATCACAAACTCTGAACCAGGTTCAGAGTACATGCACGCAACTTTGTCAAGGTGCGTCATGGCCTTACCTTCCTTGAGAGCATCAAGTTCCTGTTTGCTCAGGACAGGTACACCTTCCGAATCAACATCTGGAGTTGGGAAAAAATTTCTGGTTGCCATCATAATTAGAAGACACAGACTATCTTCCCTTATCTTCCCTTGTAATATATAATAAACACAAGTGTATTATATTAGTTACTATAGAACTGTATTGATGGAATATCTGCTCTGATATGCGTGTTGTAGTGAAGTATAATGTTGTGATGCGTGGTATAGTGAAATATAATGCTCTGATGTGTGGTATAGTGAAGTATAATGCTCTGATGTGTGTTGTACTGAAGTATAATGTGATAATGTGTGTTGTAGTGAAGTATAATGCTGTGATGTGTGTTGTAGTGAAGTATAATGCTGTGATGTGTGTTGTAGTGAAGTATAATGCTGTGATGTGTGTTGTAGTGAAGTATAATGCTGTGATGTGTGTTGTAGTGAAGTATAATGCAGTGATGTGTGTTGAAGAGAAGTATAATGCTGTGATGCGTGGTATAGTGAAGTATAATGCTCTGATGTATGCTGTAGTGAAGTATAATGCTGTGATGTGTGTTGTAGTGAAAAATAATGTTGTGATGTGTGTTGTAGTGAAGTATAATGCTGTGATGTGTGTTGTAGTGAAGTATAATGCAGTGATGTGTGTTGTAGAGAAGTATAATGCTGTGATGTATGTTGTAGTGAAGTATAATGCTGTGATGTGTGTTGTAGTGAAGAATAATGCTGTGGTGTGTGTTGTAGAGAAATATAATAGTGTGATGTGTGTTGAAGAGAAGTATAATGCTGTGATGTGTGCTGAAGAGAAGTATAATGCTGTGATGTGTGTTGTAGTGAAGTATAATGCAGTGATGTGTGTTGTAGTGAAGTATAATGTTGTGATGTGTGTTGTAGTGAAGTATAATGCTGTGATATGTGTTGTAGTGAAGTATATTGCAGTGATGTGTGTTGTAGTGAAGTATAATGCTGTGATGTGTGTTGTAGAGAAGAATAATGCTGTGATGTGTGTTGTAGTGAAGAATAATGCTGTGATGTGTGTTGTAGAGAAATACAATGCTGTGATGTGTGTTGAAGAGAAGTATAATGCTGTGATGTGTGCTGAAGAGAAGTATAATGCTGTGATGTGTGTTGTAGTGAAGTATAATGGAGTGATGTGTGTTGTGAAGTATAATGCAGTGATGTGTGTTGTAGTGAAGTATAATGCTGTGATGTGTGTTGTAGTGAAGTTTAATGCTGTGATGTGTGTTGTAGTGAAGTATATTGCAGTGAGCTGAATGCACACCAAGGCTGAGGGGCTAACCATATTTTCAAGGCCTAGGGACCGACCGCCGCATATCTATCTCCACTGCTTCTGGTGTCACCTTTGTATCTCGACTGAAGATGCCTGCTGAGCAAACGAAACTTCTCGTCATTAAAGTTGCCAAACTCTTCTACACGTTTCTTGCTCACCTACATAGATAAAAGTTGCTATGTAAATATATTAACAACTTCTGCCCTGATGGTATCGTAATCAGGGATGAATGAGGTGTAACAAAAGAGGACCGTAGTCCTATCTTAGGGGGAAGGAAGGGATCAAGAATCAATGTTTACACACACACACACACACACACACGGACATAACATATAAAACAGAGAGAGGAATCGACAAAGTGGACATTGACAGAATGTTTCAGAGATGGGACATACCAAAAAGGAATCACAATTGAAAGTTGAAGACTCAGATGAGTTACAGGGATGTTAGGAAGTATTTCTTCAGTCACAGATGTCAGGAAGTGGAACAGTCTGGAAAGGGAAGTAGTGGAGACAGGATCCATACATAGCTTTAAGAAGAGGTATGGTAAAGTTCAAGATGCAGAGAGTGACCTAGTAGCGACCAGTGAAGATGCAGGGACAAGAACTATGAATCTACCCCTGCAACCACAGATATGCGAGTACACACACACACACACACACACACACACACACACACACACACACATAAACACCACACAGAGTTATGAAATTATTTATTATACAACAAACCTGAGAACTCTGGAAGAGGCAGTCACATCGCGGTAATATTAAATGAGATCTCTTTAAACACATTTCCCTTATCTCAGCCTCAGCCTTTCATTAACAAATAGATTGCAATGTTTCTCATTAAAGTGCTAAACTCTTGTGGGTTATTCAGCACAAATATTAACGGCGGCTTGATATTCTCTCAGCTCCTCGTCATTATGCTGGTAATTCTCTTGCCTAAAACTAATAGAAAATCACGATATTTTATCCACACTGAAAGTCATCATATTCCTGAATGTCACACAAGGAAGATAATCACATCTGCAGTAATAGCAGCCTCCACAAGGCCATGATTAGTATTAACACATCAAAGTCAAGCCAGCTGAAAAAACGAAATGTCCCTAACATAGGTAAATGTGTTCCTAAGGCAGACTTCTCATTTCCCCCGACCACTAAACTATGGCAGGCTCCCCACCACCCTTCCTTTCACTCTTACTAAATACTATACTAAGGCAAATTTCTCCTCTCCTTTCCCTCCACTATCGTAAATTATCTTTCCTTCCACTTTCCACATCCCCTCCCCTTGCTCTGTCCTCCTCCCCTTCCTCTCTCCCCTCGCCACAGTTCCACAAGCAGATGCATTTCGGTCGCTACGTCAACCAAAGCTCCAGCTTCCTGCGCCTTAATGCACACAGCAGGAATAGTACGGAGTGCGGCATATTTTGATAATGCAATCAAATATTAGCGTTGAATCAGAAGAGGCATTCAAGAATCATAAAAAAATATCCAAAATTCAGTAAAAAATATAAATTGGAACATACACAGCCCAAATATAATTCAAACAATTCAAATTTATTATATAAAACAATATCCTAAAATACACGAGTACAATAAGTTTGAATCCGCTCAGAAGTTGGATTATCAAGTTATCAGTTTTCAAGTTAATCAGGTACGACCCTTTCCCCTTTCTCCCTTCCCCCCTCAAAAAATGTGACTTACACAAGCCAAAATCAATCAAGCCTTTTTTTCCAGCATGAGTGATCGGCTTTTTAAAAAATAAACAGAGTTATTAAGTAAAGTAAGTTTTATTTAAGCTTTGGGTACATAAAATATATTTTTTTTAATAATGGTCATGAAGGCATACAGATGTAACAAGTATATGAAAGAATATTATGGTGATATAGCCTAAGATAATCAAATAAACTCAATGTGATTTATTTTCTGTCAGAAGAGACGCACTGCAATTATTTTACAGAAACATACTTGATTAATAAAATTGGCACATTTTATTTTTTTTACACAGGGTTTTACAAGGTTAGCCTAACTATTTTCAGATGAGTCTCTGCCAACATTTTCATATATTTCTCTATTTTTTTTTTATTTCTATTTTTTTTTTTATTTCATGTTTTTTTTTATTTCTCTATTTTTTTTTATTTTATATATATTTTTTATATCTACAAAATTTTCGTTTATTATTCGGGAGCACTTTATTCGTTCGGCATCAATTTTCAACGCTTGTGTAATGAATCTTGGAGATTCATGGGACTGCAAGTGTGGGTGTCCTGTGTACAATGTTGTACAGGTTGTTTCCGAGAGATGACTCGAGAAAATTTCCTCTGATTGGCTTAAAAGTTTTAACATTGGTGTATTCTACTTTGATAAAAGTTTGTATATTTATTTGAGTGTGTTGAGGCCATTTTGTCACTTTTGAATCTTGAAATGGTTTAGTATTATTTTATATTACTGCATTATTTTTACCTCCCATTTTGCTTTCCTCTGATTTAAATGAAAACATTTGAACGGCATTAGTTTTGAATGGTAGATTCATCAAATGAAACGGATGAAGTGTTTCATGGATTTATTCTATGTAGGAAAACTTGTTTGCGGCGACTCAGTTCAATAAGTGAGATGGTTTCTCAAAGGAAACCATCTCTTGACCTTCTTCATCTCATCACAGCATCCCATGCATATGCAAACGACTGTACTCTGACATTTACTTATCCAAAAGAGGAAATGCCAGCTGCTTTAAGCTACATCAATCACCAGCTAATAGCTATATCGTCCTGGGGTAAACGAGGGCAAGTAACATTTTTCTCCTGAGAAATCACAAATAATGATGGCCTCTAGGCACCATGATGGTAATGCTGAAGCAGTAGTAAGTATGAACTGGAAAGTGTTGGTACCTGGGGACGAAGTTGATATCATTGGATTGAAATTTGACTCCAAACTGACCATGAAGAACCACGTTGTAAATCTTGCAAACAAGGCGGCAAGGAAGCTTAGATGTATCTCACATCTGCTCGACGGTAGAGGTAGCAAGATTCTGTACGAGGCACAAGTACGCTCACACCTTGAATATTCTCCACTTTCTTGGATTGCCTGCCCCCCATCTCTTCTGCAACCTCTTGACAGAGTAAAGAAATAGGAGACACTTTTTTGAACGTTTGAAGTAACACCAGAAATTATTCGAGCCCATTCCATCATTCTAAGAATATGTTCAGCAACTTGGGTCATAGGGAACTTGCAATTGGCAATTATTCCATGAATCTGTTGCTCGTTACCGTACACAAACAGGGTTAATTTGAAACTATGAGGTGTTCGTGAATTATGAGCGAAATTAAAAGAGAAGTTGGGAGGAAAAGTAAAACTCTTGCATTCTCTTAAAGGACCTCCTTCGAGGATACTTAATAACATAACTCTAGCGAACACATCATCATTGGAAACAGTCAGAATTCCGACTGTTTATAAATATTCAACAAGACATAGTTGGAAACGTTTCGTCAGCATGGATCACACATACGATTGTAACCCAGTCATCAAATTCTCCAATAACTTTGATGATTCTACTATTGAAATGATTTTCATGAAGTGATAAAACATATCGTTACTTCGTTTTTGTACCATAAAATTCTTATTCGAGTCAAAGAAATACAATAAATCATAAGTTTATACTGCACCCTGGGCATAAAATTCCAGACATTTGCTCCTACTGCTGAAGTACAAGCTAGTCATCAACTCCGGTATACTGAGAGAATGTGGCTATGTAAGGGTTTAAAAATTGAAATTAATTATGCAGGAAGTCCATCCCACCTAATTCTCAATTTTTCCCTAAAAGAATTTTTGTTGTCCTTCCATTTTCTACAAAAAATTGGGCTATATTTCCCTCCCAGAACACAAGAGAGGGTCGGCTCAATATGGCATAAGCTGTGGTGGCTCTTTAAACCCTTACAATAAACACAGCTCAGATTGACGTAACTTAAGATGTTGCACATGTGTCTTAATTTCATCTTGTCGGTATTGTATACCACTCTTGTACATAATTCAGAACTGAACACTTTTTCCCCTCTCGCATTATTACATTTTGACATCTCCACTACCACCCTTCGTTAAACATGAAACCTGAAAGATACACAAGTATCGTAATAATATCGCAAAGACACGATAGTAAAGAGTGAAACGAAAATTAATTAACAGGTTCATATTTCTTTTGATATGAAATGAAGGGATGTTGATCATCCAAGGAAATGTAGCTAAAAAAAAAAAACATACCACGGGTGGGATTCGAAATCGCGGTCAGAGTTTCAAAACTCCAGACCGTCGCAGGTTCGAACCCCATCCGTGGTATGGTTTGTTTGCAATCGTGTCATTACGATTTCGTGAGAAATGTAGCTAACCCTCTCCTTAGATTATTTTCTAGTTTTATAACCTGTGTCTTCAGCGCTTCAAAAAGAATATAATGCAAGAAGACAAATATTATTCGGATTATGAACCCCAGAGGGTTAGTAAAATAGAATAACCATGAAGGTTAGTTTCTCAGTATTTTGAATGACTGAATCCTGCAGCTGTTGAAAGCATCTGCTTTGCTCAACAGATTTTTTCACATTCCATTTACTTTACTGCATTACTCCTGAAGAAATGTTTGCCATTGCAGTGCGAAGGGCCTCGAGTAACATCATTATCCCTTCCCAGATGGGTGGACGAAGGACTCGAACCGAGGTTTACAAACTGACAGTCCGACGCGGTTCGAACCTCTCATCCACCCTTCTGTTTATTCATTGACACTTGTCAAGCAGTAACGGCTTGACAAAGCTCCTGGAGAGCAAAACGTTGCCACAATAAAATGTCACATTAGTTGAATCTGTGTCCATCTACCTAACATTTTGTCGGTAATTCTATCATTATTTCTTTTATACAGTTAATGTGGGTGTTGGCTGGTGTGAGCGTGGCGCTCCCCTTGGCTCCACTCACACCCATAAATCCTCCTTCTCCACCCTCCGCACCAGTGATAGTGCCAAGTCTCAGTTCCAAGTGTTAGTGCTAAGTTTCAGTGCTAAGTTTCAGTGCTAAGTTTCAGTGCTAAGTTTCAGTGCTAAGTTTCAGTTCCAAGTATCAGTGTCAAGCGTAGGAACTAAGTGTCACTGTCAATTCTCGGTGTCAAGTCAGTGTTGTATCAGTATCAATTGCAAATGTCAAATATCAGTGTTACTAACACTGACACGTGTTAGTAACAAGTATCAGTGTCGTCACTGCAAGTGCTAAGTGTCAGCGGTGTCATTGCCAAGCTTAACGTTAATGCCGAGTGTCAGTGTTCCTTGTCACTTTGTGAATACGCAAGTGTGGGGAAGGCTTGTGGGTGGTTGGTTCTATTCTAAGTCACCCACCTCACCCACCAGCCCAGGTATACACAACAGCCCCATCACCCACAACAACCCCGGTACCCACACCTGACCCACCACTCACAATAACCCACTACACACAGTCGACCAGGTAACTATATTCCGCTAGTGAACCGGGGTACCAGGCATAAGTTTGTGGGCATACGGTTCTCCCTGCCCAGCGTGCGACCCATATCAGTCAACACCCAAGTACATATTTACTGATAAGTGAATAGAGGCATTAGCTGAAAGAATATTTCCCCATCGTCTAAATTCTTCAAAAGCCGATGGGATCTTGCAATTTTGGCTTAAATAACAACTCTCTTCTTGCCGAATAAAGCAAGCGAAAATTTGTGTATACAATAATTTCGCAAACAAATAATTCTGAACCTAACGAAAAAAATGTATTTCATTGTGTTTGTTTATTATTAAATTATTGTAAACTTATCTAAAATATATTTATTTGGATTAGGCTAAATTAAATTGCGCTTGTTATAATAAGGTTAGGTAAGTTTTCTAGGGTTCTTTTGGTACAAAATTATCAATTTTTACATTAACATAAATGAAAAAAAATATACCTTTAAACGTATAAGAGAACATTTAAAAAAAAAAAAAAAGTTATTTATAAACGAGTTCTTGCTCGGCAAGACATTACATATATATATATATATATATATATATATATATATATATATATATATATATATATATATATATATATATAATATATATTTTTTGCAAGAAAACCACTATGAAAAAATAGAAGAATTCCAAGCGCTTTCGTGACTACTCACATTATCAAGGAACTATAACAGGAAACATGACAAGTTTACTGTGTTCTTTTTGCATATATATATATATATATATATATATATATATATATATGTCGTGCCGATTAGGTAAAACTTGCGAGTTTGGCTTAAATAGCAACGCTCACCTTGCCGTATAAGACAAGTGAAAATTTTTGTATGCAATAATTTCGCAAAAATCATTCTGAACATAACGTAAAAATATATTTAATTGTGTGTGTTTATTATTAAATTAATGTTAACGTATCTAAAATATATTTAGCTGGGTTAGGCTAAATTAAATTGCGTTTGTTGTAATAAGGTTAGGTAGGTTTTCAAAGTTTCTCTTGGTACAAAATTATAAATTCTTACATTAACATAATTGAAAAAAATATATATTTAAACGTATAAGAGAAAATTTTAGAAATGACTTAATTTTAGACGAGTTCTTGCTAATTGACCAGTTTTACCTAATCGGCACATATATTATATATATATATATATATATATATATATATATATATATATATATATATATATATATATATATATATATCAGTTTACCGATAACTAATAACTATATTTAGATCAAATGTATATAGACTATAGAGTAGCACCTACAGGTTGTTGAAATGCCTTGAACACCTGTAGTTCAATTGAACAAACTACCTTGAACATGTTGCTCTACTGATGAACACTGCTACTCTACGTCATCATTGCTACAAATAAACTACTGTATTTACCTATGTTACCATTGTTACGACTGAATAACTGTACTTGCCTATGTCACCACTGTTACCACTAAACCCCTGTACTGCAAAAGGTGTTTGTCAAATTATTTTAGAATAATCGATAATCGTGTACTGAATTATTTTTCCACAGTCCTTTTCACCTAGCACCTAACACCCAGCATCCAGCACCTAACACCCAGCATTCAACACCAAGCACCCAGCATCCAGAACAGTATCCAGCACCCAGTACCCAGCACTCAGCATCCTGCACACAGCACCCAACACGCAGCACCTAGCATCCATCAACCAGCACCCAACATCTAGCACCCAGCATCTACCATCCAACACCCAGCACCTAGCATTCACCAACACCCAGCATCCAGCACCTAGCACCCAGCATTTAGCACCCAACACCCATCATCTAACACCCAGCTCCCAGCACCTAGCATTCACCAACACCCAGCATCCAGCACCTAGCACCCAGCATTTAGCACCCAACACCCACCATCCACAATCTAACACCCAGCATCCGGCATCTAGCTACCAGTACCCAGCATCTTGCACCTAGCATTCACCAACACCCAGCACCTAGCACCCAGCTGCTCACATAAACATTATTCAAGGACAGGAGTGAGTCCGTGCTGAAGGACTGTCCGTCAGAGCTGCCTTCCCTCTCTCTCTCCCCTCACCCTTCCCCCTAACTTGAACCACTCTCCCCTCATCCTTCCCCCTCACTTGAACCACTCTCCCCTCATCCTTCCCCCTCACACTACTCACTTGCAATACCCACCTTTTACCCTTCCCCCTCACTTGAACCAATCGCCCCTCCCCTTCCCCCTCACTTGAACCAATCACCCGTCCCCTCCCCCTCACTTGAACCAATCACCCCTCCCCTTCCCCCTCACTTGAACCAATCACCTCTCACCTTACCACTCATTAGAACCACTCTCCCTCACTTGAACCACTCTCCCCTCACGAACCACTTTCCCTCCCCTTCCCCTCACCTGAATCACTGTGCCTTCCCCTCTCTCCTAACTTCGTCAAGTTTCCCTAAACACTGTTTTCTCTCCTGTCCTCCTCTCTCGCCTCCCTAGGTACACTGGGGCGCCTTGATCCAGGGTGGGGAAGGGATCTACCTTCAATTTTCCTTGGATAAAACCTGATTGCCTCCCATTCCGCAGAAGCTGTATGACACATTCGGGTTTAGCGCTATTTCCCTTTCAGCAACTCCTTTTTGCCTCGTCTTTATCTCTCAACCTTTCCTCTCTTTTCCTATCTGTATCCCATCCGCTTCCCCGTATTCTTTCTAATCCCTGTGCTTCACTTTCCCTCTTCCATTTTCTTTATCTCTCTGTTTCGCTCTCTCTCTCTCTCTCTCTCTCTCTCTCTCTCTCTCTCTCAACAACCTCGCTTTGCTCTTCATTCCATGCTTCCTTCTATTTCTTCTTCACTCCCTCTATCTCGTTCCTTCTCCTCCCACTCTCCATCTCCCGCTCTCTATCTCCCTCACTTTCTCCCTCCTCCTCCCACTCTCCCTCTCACTATTGTGCTCACTCTACTGAGGTATTTTTTATAAAAGTAAACTTTCCTAAAGAATAAACTTCAAATGGAATAAGCTCAAAAGCAGATTAGACTACAAGCAAAAGGTTCTGAAGGCGACGTGTGTATGTATGTGTGTGTGTATGTGTGTGTGTGTGTGTGTGTGTGTGTGTGTGTACGTATCATCTATTTTTGGTTGCAGGGGTCGAGACTCAGCTCCTGGCCCCGCCTCTTCACTGATCGTTACTAGGTCCTCTCTCTCCCTGCTCCATGAGCTTTATCATACCTCGTCTTAAAACTATGTATGGTTCCTGCCTCCACTACATCACTTGCCAGACTATTCCACTTCCTGAAAACTTTATGACTGAAGAAAGTCTTCCTAACATCCCTTTGACTCATCCGAGTCTTCAACTTCCAATTGCGACACCTTGTTTCTGTGTCCCATCTCTGGAACATCCTGTCTCTGTCCACCTTATATATTCCTCGCAGTATTTTTTATGTCGTTATCATGTCTCCCCTAACCCTTCTGTTCTCCAGTGTCGTCAGACCAATTTCCCTTAACTTTTCTTCGCAGGACAATCCCCTTACCTCTTGAACTAGCCTTGTTGCAAACCTTTGCACTCTCTAATTTCTTGAGATGCTTGACCAGGTGTGGGTTCCAAACTGGTGCTGCATACTCCAGTATGGGCCTGACGTACACGGTGTACAGAGTTTTGAACGATTCCTTACTGAGGTATCTGGTTGATGTGTGCTTCAGGAGACGTGCTCGGTATTATACTCACCCCAAGAACTTTGTCCTTGAGTGACGTTTGCTGTCTTTGGCCACCTAGCCTATACTGTGTCTGCGGTCTTCTTTGCCCTTCCCCGATCTACATGACTTTACATTTGGCGGGGTTGAATTCGAGGAGCCAGTTGCTGGACCAAGCGCCCAGCCTGTCCAGGTCTCTTTGTAGTCCTGCTTGATCATCTGATTTAATTCTCCTCATTAACTTCACATCATCTGCGAACAGGGACACTTTTGAGTCTATCCCTTCCATCATGTCATTCGCATATACCAAAAATAGCACTTGTCTTAGGACTGACCCCTATGAGGCCCCGCTCGGCACAGGCGCCCACTGTGATACCTCATTACGTACCATGACTCATTGTTGCCTCCCTGTCAGGTATTCTCTGATTCATTGCAGTACCCTTCCTGTTATACGTGCCTGATCCCCTAGCTTCTCCACTAATCTCTTGTAAGGACTGTGTCGAAGGCCTTCTTGCAGTCCAAGAAAATGCAATCACCCGACCCCTCTCTCTTGTGTCTTACTTCTGTTACCTTGTCATAAAACTCCAGAAGGTTTGTGACACAGGATTTCCTTTCCATGAATTCGTTCTGGTTGTCGTTTATAATTTGTTCCGTTCTAGGTGCTCCACCACTCTCCTCTTGATAATCTTCTCCATGACTTTGCATGCTATACACATCAGTGACACTGGTCTATAGTTTAGTGCCTCGTTTCTGTCTCCCTTCTTAAAAATGGGGACTACATTTGCCGTCTTCCATACCTCCGGTAGTTGCCCAGTTTCAAGGGATGTGTTGAAAATTGTGGTTAGTGGCACACAAAGCGTCTCGGCTCCCTCTCTAAGGACCTACGGAGAGATGTCCGGTCCCACCGCCTTTGAGGTATGAAGGTCACTTAGCAGCTTCTTCACCTCCTCCTCGGTTGTGTGTATTTCATCCAACACTTGTTGGTATATCCCTTGTTGGTGATACCCCCCTCTGTTCTGTCTGTCTTCCCAGAGTCCTTTCTGTCTCCACTGTAAATACTTCCTTAAATCTCATGATGAACTCCTCACATTCTTCTTGGTCGTTTCTCGTGAGCTCCCAACCTTTCCTCAGCCTGATTACCTGGTCCTTGACTGTCTTCCTTCTGATGTGGTGATACAACAGTTTTGGTTCAGACTTGACTTTCGATGCTATGTTGTTTTCGTAATGTCGCTGGGCCTCCCTCCTTATCTGTGTACACTCGTTTCTGGCTCTTCGACTAATCTCTATTTTCCTGGGTTTTTTTTTTTTGCATCCTGTACTTTTTCCATTCTCTAGTGCACTTAGTTTTTGCCTCTTTACACCTTTGGGTAAAAAAAGGGCTCGTTCTGGTCTTCCCATTATTTCTATTGCCCTTGAGAACAAACCTTTCCTCTGCCTCTTAGCATTTTGTTGTTACGTATTCCATCATTTCGTTTTCTGACTTTCCTACCAATTTTCTTTCCCACTGAACCTCCTGCAGGAAGTTCCTCATACCTGTATAGTCCCCCCTTTTATAGTTTTTTGTTTCCATTCTACTCCTGTTACCCTCTCCACTTGTAACTATTAAGTATTCAAAGACCAGAACCTCGTGATCCAAGGTTTGTCAGGCGTCCATATGCTGCAGCAATTATTTGGCTGATGAGCTCCTAAGGAGATGTGCTTGGTATGATACTCGCCCTAAGATCCTTCTCCTTGAGAGAGGTTTTCAGCCTTTGCCCCGAGCCTGTACTCCGTCTGCGGTTTTCTTTTTCTTTCCCCGAGCCTCATAACGTTTGGTGTGGTTAAATTCCTGGAGTCTCTATCGGACCAGGCTTGCAGCCTGTCCAGATTCCTTTGTAGTCTTTCCTGATCTTCGTCATGTATTCTTCTCATTGGTTTCACATTATCTGAAAACAGGGACACCTCTTACTGTCTCTTCTGTCATGTCATTCACATATACACTAAACAGCACTGGCCCTTGGACTGACCCTTGTGGAATCCCACTCGACACATGCACCCATTCCAACATCTCGTAACGTACAATCACTCGTTGTTTCCTACCTGTCAGATATTACATGATTCATTACAGTGATTTTCTTGCTATTCTTGCTTGCTCTTCTATCTTTGTACCCGTTTCTTGTGCGCTGTGTCAAAAGCCGTCTTACAGCCCAAGAAAATGCAATCTACCCATTCTTCTCATTCCTGTTAACTTGTGTCACCTTGTCGTGAAACCCCAGTAGGTTTGTCACACAGAATTTTCCATCCGTGTAGCCGTGCTGGTTGTCAAGCATTAGCCCATTCCTTTGTAGGTGCTCCACCACTCTTTCTGACAATCGTCTCCATAACTTTACATACTATACATGTCAGTGGTTCTGGTCTGTAGATTAATGCTGCCTATCTGTCTTCTTTCTTAAAAATTGGGACTACAATTACTGTCTTCCACACAGGAATACGACGGCAAAAGAGTTAAGGCAGACAAAACACTGGGTGTAGCTAGAGCCCACATTAGCAATCCTAAACTACTGATCAAGGAACAATTTAACCATAAGGAAATAGTCAAGGAAATTCTGGAGCCACACTGGGACTCAGAAACGTGGTGGACTGAGATGGAGGTGACGATGGAAAAATTAATGTGTTAGCACATTAGGGACATAACTAAAGAGAGGGGATGAACCAGGGGACGACTCTGATGTAGAGAGCATTGAATACGAGAGGCCCCTCGGAGCCAGAAACCATTTGTACTGAGATTGGAATACCCTGTGAAAGTGAACGAGGAGAATAGCAGAGAGTGTGAAGAAAGCGGGAAAATAGAGGAGGCTGCAGGCACCAGAAGGGAATGCAAAGGAAAAGACAACTAGATGAAGAAACAGCGAATGAAATGATAGATATGGAGTTAAATTCCAACCAGGAGCAAAAGTAATGGTAAGACCAGAGTAAGCCCAAAGTTTACCAGCGGTGCAAGAGCAATGGAAAACTATAAAAACCAAAGAACGCAGGAAAACAGGGAAAACGAATACATATGGGTGAAGAGAGGCTGAACGATAGTTTGAGAATGACAAAGCATTCTGAACCAAGGATTTGCACCAAGGATCAAAGCACAACAGTGAAGGAAAAGATAATAAGGCTAAAAAGAAGAGGTAAGCTCACAATAAATGACGAGGATGTCTGAGAGTTGAACAAAAGATTTAAGGAGGTATTCTTTGAGGAAACAGAATCATTAAAGGAGTCATAGAGGAAGAGTACACCAACAAGTACGAAAAATGATGCACACAACGGGAGAAGAGGTAAAGAATTAATGAAGGAGTATATACCTCAAAGGCATTGGGACCAGACACCCTCTTTCCATGGGTTCTGAGAGGAGCAGAAGCACTGTGTGAAGCACTAGATGCAGACTTCAATAAGATGACTGATACAGAGCAACAACCAGAGGTGTGGAAAATAGCAATGATTGTCTAGATTTTCAAGACTGGTGATAGAAAGGTAAAATTAAACGACAGACCGGAGTCTCTAACATGCACAGTATGTAAAGTTATGGAGATTATCAGGAGAAAAGTGGCGGATCATGTGAAAATAATCAGGGAAAGCGCTACAGTGGCCCAAGAAATACTTAACCAGAAAGGAACAAAGAAATGTTCTGAAAATTTTGTCGGAATGGACAAGTGTAATGAGTAGGTTCCACAAGAGACGGCGCTTGGACCAGTACCATTTCTTGTGTACGTAAACATGACAGAAGAAACTGAATCAGATGTGTCTCCTCTCACAGATGACATGAAACTCTTCTTAAGAATATACGCAGGAGCAAACAAAGAGAAACGGCTAATAACAGATCTGAACAAGCTGTTTGGTCATAAAAATGGCTATTAAAATTTGTTCCCAGCAAATGCAAAATTATGAAAAGCGGGAAAGGATAAAGAACCGGAAGCAGAGTACATGTTTGGGTAACAAAGGCTGTTAGCCTCTCTCATGGAGAAAGACGTAGGTGAGCATTGTTCCTAGCATATCACCTGAGGCGCGAATCAACCGGAAAACGTCGGCAGCAAACGGCCGTCTGGTAGAGCTAATGTTAAGCTCATCTTCGACTAAGCAGCACCGGTGTGGAACCCATATCTGATAATGCATGTCAAGTAGCAAGAAAAAGAGCCAAGGTCTGCAACAAGACTAGTCTGGGAAGCATAGCATAATAGCTGAGAGGAGACTCGTACAACTTTGCCTCATCACAATGGAGAACATAAGGAGCGAGGATGACATGACAGCACCACAACACAACACGCAATACCACACCACAATTCGCAACACTGCACAACACCACAATATCACTACATAACACGCAACACATTTACACAATACACAACACTACACAATGTAACACCACAACATAATGCACTACTACAATACCAAACAGTACTCACCACCATTATTTTATACACCTCAACACAATTCAAAATACAAAACATAATACACAACCCTACACAATACAATTCCAAACTACGTCATCATACACAATGCACAACGAAATACACAATACCACAACACAATTCACAAACCAAGTACCCAATACAACACAAAACATCAGAATGCACAACACCAATACAAAATGTACACCATCCCAAAATACAGAGCGCCACTACACAATACGCAACCCTATAAAACAATGCACAATACCATGACAACACACAATACACAACACTTCACAATATACGCGACAAAATAAAGATGACTACACAGTTCACAACAAAACTGCAATGTAAACACCACTGTGCAACACTGTCATCAATAATCGCACCACAATACACAACACAGATACCATCAACCACCACAACACAAGCACCACAATTCATCACAACAGATAACACAGATGCTACCAACCACCACAATACAAGCAACACAACACAACCACCACAACAACACAAGCAATGCAACACAACCACCACAATACAAGCAACACAACACAACCACCCAACAACCAACACAACCACACAACAACAAAAACAACCACACAAACAACCAACAATGCACAACCAACACAACACAACCACACAACAACCACACAACACAACCAACACAACCACACAACACAACCACACAACCAACCACAAACACAACACAACCACAACACAACCACCACAACACAACCACCACAACACAAGCAACACAACACAACCACCACAACACAAGCACCACAACACAACCACCACAACACAACCAACACAACACAACCAACACAACACAACCAACACAACACAACCACCACAACACAACCAACACAACACAACCAACACAACACAACCAACACAACACAACCACCACAACACAACCACACAACACAACCAACACAACACAACCACCACAACACAACCACCACAACAGAAGCAACACAACACAACCACCACAACACAAAACATGCAACACAAGCAACACACAGGCATGTAAGTACAAAAGACTCATGACAATAGAATCTTTTTTTACCAATAAAGTTTTGTTCGAACGTGAGATTTGGTCAGACTTTTTCTTTCAGGTCATTAGAGCCCCATCAGGGGTAACACACGGTCTTCTGAACGCCAGCGTCGGTCTTCTGAACGCCAGCGTCGGTCTTCTGAACGCCAGCGTCGGTCTTCTGAACGCCAGCGTCGGTCTTCTGAACGCCAGCGTCGGTCTTCTGAACGCCAGCGTCTGTCTTCTGAACGCCAGTATCGATCTTCTGAACGTCAGCATCGATCTTCTGTACGACAGCGTCAGTCTTGTGAAGGCCAGCGTCAGTCTTGTGAAGGCCAGCGTCAGTCTTGTGAAGGCCAGCGTCAGTCTTGTGAAGGAAGGCGTCAGTCTTGTGAAGGAAGGCGTCAGTCTTGTGAACGCCAGCGTCAGTCGTGTGAACGCCAGCGTCAGTCGTGTGAACGCCAGCGTCAGTCTTGTGAACGCCAGCGTCAGTCTTGTGAACGCCAGCGTCAGTCTTGTGAACGCCAGCGTCAGTCTTGTGAACGCCAGCGTCAGTCTTGTGAACGCCAGCGTCAGTCTTGTGAACGCCAGCGTCAGTCAAGACCTTAACACAAAATTGACTGAAATGGCTAAATATATGACTTATGATGGACAACACACACACACACACACACACACACACACACACTCTCACACACACACACTCTCACTCACACACACTCACACACACTCTCACACACTCACTCACTCACTCACTCTCTCACTCTCACTCTCACTCTCACTCTCTCTCTCTCTCTCTCTCTCTCTCTGACGCGCACACACCATCATCGGAGTAATAGGAGAGGACACGACCCAACTAACAAATTTTCAGATATTTGGGTGGTACTCGAGGGAAAGGAACCACCCAATCAAACTGATGTTCAAGGCAGAATTGGTATGGAACAAAATCCTCCAGAGTAAATCACTTAAATTGGTCCAAGTGTACCTCGGCCATGACAGAACACAAAAACAAAGGGAACAACTGAGAGAAAGAATAAGAAGGCACCAGAGGCAGGATAGGGGGACAAAGCAGGTACAAATAGACAGGGAAACGCAGCCTCAGTGGGAACAGCAGACACAACTGCCCACGGAATCACAAACAGTATCCCCCAACCCCTAACACCCCACACAAACCAAACAATAACCAGAACCGAGCCACTCTCCACACCCACAGTCCCCGTCCCCAGCACTAATGCCACCAAAACAGCAGCCTACTATAATATCCAGACCTGTCTACAACACCCACAACCTGCACCAACCCCAGCCACCCCCAGAATACAGTTCTAGAAAGGAAGCTAAAGGTATTTTACACCAGTGCAGAGGGAATTACAAATAAGAGTGAGGAGTGGCAGTAAAGAATCACCAAGGCATCCCTGGAAATCATAGCAATCACAGAGACAATGCTCAAGGGGGTGATAACAGATGTGATCTTCCCGTCTAGATATCAGATCCTGAGGAAAAACAGAGGGAACAGACGGGGAGGAGAAGTTGCATTGCTCATCAAAATCCAATAGTTTTTTGAGGCGACAGGAAACTAGTCAGAGGAATAGCGGATGACTACATAGTAGGAACATTGCAAACTGGGGGTCCAAAAGTGATGATAGCTCTGATGTACAACCTGCCAACGAACAGCAGGAGGCCAAGACAAGACTACGATGAGAACAGAGCGATGGTGGACAAACTAGCTGAGGTTGCCAGAAAGACCCACATGAGAAGGGCAAAATCACTCATCGTGAAGAATTTTAAACATAAGGAGATTGATTTGGAAAATCTGAAACCACATGGGGGACCAGATATGTGGACAGCCAAGATGCTGGAGGCGGTACTAGAAAACTTCATGTACCAACATGTTGGGGACACAACCAGAAAGAGAGGAGACTATTAACCAGCAAAGCCGGACCTCATATTCACCTTGAACAGCTTAGACACAGGGGATATCACACACGAGAGGCCCCTAAGCACTAGCGATCACGTGGTCCTGAGTTCTGAATACTTAGTAGAGCTAACAATGGAGAGTGAAGCAGTATGAGGGCAGGTGAAGCCAAACTTCCAAACAGGGGACTACACAGGTATGAGGCACTTTCTACATAAGGTGCAGCGGGTCAGTGAGCAAGAGAGAAAGACAGAAAATGAAATGATGGAATACAGTACAACAAAATGTAGAGAGGCAGTGGAGAAGTTCGTACCAATTGGCAACAGAAACAACGGGAAGACCAGAGTGAGCGCATGGTTTACCTGGAGGTGTAGAGAGGCCAAAGCTAGAGCATGGAGAAGGTATATAAGGCAATGGACTTGGAAAAACAGGGAGTTAAGCCGAAGATCCATAAATGAATATGAAAGGATAAGGAGAGAGGCCCAGCGGCATTAAGAAAATGACATAGCATCAAAAGCAAAATCTGACCCAGAGTTGTTATACAGCCACATCAGGAAGAAAACAACAATTGGGGACCAGGTAATTAGGCTGAGGAAGGAGAGAAAATCGTAGTGAGCGACCAGGAAGTATGTGAGGAGCTCAGTTCATGATTCAGGGAGGTATTCACAGTAGAGACAAGAGGCTTCCAGGAAACCGAAGGAGTAGGGTAAACAAGCAAGGGATGGACACACTGCACACAACCGAGAAGGTAAATAAACTGCTAGGTGAACTAGATACTTCGAAGGTGGAAGGCCTAGATTACATCTCTCCATGGATCCTGAGAGGAGCAAATACACTATGTGAACCACTAACAACAATCTTCAATAAATCAACTGAAACAGGGTAACTACCTGAGATGTGGAGGACAGCAAACGTAGTCGCCATTTTTAAGAAAGGAGACAGACTGGCAGCACTAAACTACAGACCTGTGTCGCTGACATGAATAACAGGTAAAGTTATGGGGAAAATTATCAGAAGAATGATGGAACACATAGAAAGGAACGACCTCATACATAACAAACAGCACATCTTCAAGGAAGGGAAATCCTGCTTCACATATCTACTGGAGTTCTACGATAAGGTAACAAAACAGGAGAGAGAGGGATGGGTAGACTTCTTCTTGAACTGTAAGAAGGATTTAGATAGAGTGCCACACAAGAGACTAGTTGAAAAGCTAGAGTAGTAGGCAGGAATAGCAGGGAAAGTAGTTCAATGGATCAGGGAATACATAAGAAACAATGAGTGTTGGTACGTGACGAGTTGTCAGAGTTGGTGCATGTGACGATTGGGGTTCCACAAGGGTCGGTCCTAGGATCGGTGCTTTTCTAGGATATATGAATGACATGACAGAAGGGATAGATTCAAAGGTGTCCCTATTCACAGACGATGTGATGCTAATGAGGAGAATGAAAGTGGACGAGGATCAAGTAAGACTGCAAGGAGATCTGGACAGGCTGCAAGTCTGGGCCGACAAATGCATCCTGAAGTTCAAAATCATGAAGTTTGGGAGGAACAAAGAAAACCGCAGACGGAGTACAGCCAAGGAAGTCAAAGGCTGCAAAACTCACTCAAGGAAAATGATCTTGGAATGAGCATCATACAGACCACAACTGAGGTGAACATCACTCAAATAACTGCTGCAGCATGTGGGTGCCTGGCAAACCTAAGAATAGCGTTTCGTCAGGCCCATATTGGAGTATGCAGCACCAATATGGAACCTATACCTGGTAAAACACGTCAAGAAATTAGAGAAAGTGCAAACGTTTGCAACAAGATTAGTCCTGGAGGAGAAGAGGGTAAGGGAAATCAACCTGACTACAATGGAGGACAGAAGGCAAAGGGGAGGAGGGACATGATAACGACATATAAAATACTAAGAGGAACTGACAAGGTAAATAGGAACAGAATGTTTCAGAAATGGGACACGACAACAAGGGGTGACAGTTGGAACTTGAAAACTCAAGATGAGTCACAGGGATGTTAGGAAGCGTATCTAAAGTCAGAGTTGTCAGAAAGTGGAAAAAATCTGGATAGTGATGTATTGGAGGTAGGCTCCATACATAGCTTTAGGAAGAGGTTCGATAAAGCTCGTGAAGCAGGAAGAGAGTGGACCTAGTAGCGACCAGCGAGGAGGCGGTGCCAGGAACTATGAATCGACTCCTGTAACTTCAAATAGGCGAATACAAATAAGCGAATACACACACACACACACACAAATAACTAATGCCAGAAAACACTAATAAAAATATGGAAATTTTGTCTTTTAGTGAAATATATTTCATCGATGGAGAAAAGTTTAATGAAAAACTTTCGTGAGATAGTTCCCCTCGTTTACCTCCCTCCCCTCACCCCTCTCTTTCCCTCCCTGTCCTTGAGGATCATCCTAGGGGACGGGGGTGAGGGGTGGATTAAAGAAGGTGGAGCATCCTCTTAGGAATAGCCAGGGCAATAGGTCCGTGGGGCTGGGGAGTGGGTCAGGGGAGTGTGTCTCAGGGGAGTGGGTCAGGGGGAGTGTGTTTCAGGGGAGTGGGTCAAGGGGGAGTGGGTCAGGGAGAGTGTGTCTCAGGGGAGTGGGTCAGGGGGAGTGTTTCAGGGGAGTGTGTCAGGGGGAGTGGGTCAGGGGGAGTGTCTCAGGTGGAGTGGGTCTGGGGAGTGGGTCTCGGGAGTGGGTCAGGGAAGTTGGTAAGGGTAGTGGGCCTGAGGAGTGGGTCTCGGCAGTGGGCCTGAGGAATGGGTCAGGGGAGTGGGTCGGAGAGCAGGTCAGGGAAGAGGGAACGTCTCTTCAGCTACTGCGCCAGGTTGTCAAGTTGTCGCCAACAATTTTATTGGAGCCGCCGGGAGAGAGCTGAAAGCCTTTTGTGTGGCCACGATATTAATGCACCTCCGCCCGGTTCTTCCTGTGATCACGACCATCACAGTCAGCTCTCCAAACTGGACCTGCACTGTGGCCTGGCCTCGGAGTTATCAAAGAAACTCGACACACACTGACAGTTACCTCAGTCGACTCGCCAAGTAGGACTCGCATAGTGACCTGGCCTCGAGGAAGGGTGACTATCAGTAATTCTCAGTAATACGGCCAGGGATGGAAACGAAGACGAGAAAGGTACGATATTCTTCAGAAATCGTAGGTCTGGCTAGCTAAAGCCAAAGGTCATAACGTCGACTGAACATTGCGAAAAAGAGTGAGGGTAATGTGCGACTGATGAAGAGAAATTGTATAAAATATCGTTACAACTGATAAAGACATACACAAATAACCCACACATAGAAGGAAACCTTTGACCTGTTCCAGTCACGGTATTGTGTCTTTTACTCTTTCTGGATAAATACAATATGGTGCGACTCTTTATTGACAATCTTTCACCCACGCAGTTGTCACAACCTTGGATATTTAAAACAGGATTGACAAATAAGAAGAAGCATGGTTGACTTTGAAAAGAACTTGTCTAGCATAAGTCAGTGGGGCCAACTTGTATACATTATGTTGCTATGTGGGAATCACAACTAGATTCTTCCTGGCAAGTGCTCAGCTATGTTGCAGAAGCAGCAATTCTGGCTGACGTTATTTGATATGTTGATTAGTGATAATTCCAGAAGCTACTGTTTTGAAGTGTCTTTGGCAGTGAGTCGAGCTCCTTTATCAAGTGGTTGTGGGATCAAGTGGTTGTGATTCCTTAAGTGGTCCATTCTGCTGGCATACAGGTATTCAGAAATTCGTTTGAGGAGGTCTCTTGATGTTTCTCCCACGTATATTTGGTCACGGTCCATGTAAGGGATTATGTATACCCATGCCATGGGTTGGACTTGGTAGTGTCCATTACTGGTGATGTCCTTGGTTGTAGTAGAGGCATTGGCACATACTTGATACTTGGAGATGAAGAGAATGCCGGAGATGGGTTTACCAATAAAGTTAGGGAGGACTGCGTATCTTCTTTTGGTGATGTCTCATCTAGTTCAGGTGAAGATGTGTGCAAGGCATTTGCAGTGTTTGATGAAATGGCGATGATAGAGAAGTTTGAAAGAAAGGATTTGTTTTAAGAAAGAACATTCTTCAAGGAATTCACTATAGTTGATATTTAAAGCACCATGGTGTCATGGTGCTCGTAGTAATGGAGAAAATCGTGTTGATTGGTAGGACAGCGAAAGACTTTGAAACGTTCAGTATAACATAGAAGAATTGTTGAGGGCCGTCGACTTTCTCTTCGAGTGTGAATTAGATAGAAGACTACTTAGTTCAGTTTGTGTTGGAGTCGTGAAGAGAATATCATCAGTAACGGTCTTCCCGAGATCAACACTACAACAAGTCGCCAACCTTATATCTCCTTTCTCCACAACACGAAGCTACCTTGAAGAATGTGAATTTGACCTAAGCATTGCAACTTTGGCAAATTAAGAATTCTCTTGTTATTCCAGAGGGACCAATATCCCAAAATACACCAGAACATCAAGTTTGAAGAAATTCAGAATTTGAATTATCCAGCTAACAGCGTTGAAGGGTGATTGCAATTACATGAGGCAGTCATAGTTTATCGCATGAAAATCACTATTCAAATGTTACCAGTGTCTTATATAAAAAAAAAGCAAATTGTTATAAACATGGACCTAAATACAATCTTTTCTCTAAGTAAAATTTACCGTCGTTAAATGTTACAAGCATGCATGTAGGTAATTAAGTATAATTTATTAAATGACCATTATGCAGATTTAACCCAGGTAACCCAGTAAAGTCAGATACCGTGATTCTTTTGACGATAAGACACATTCTCCGCTTATTTCACAGAAACCAACTATAATAAAATTGGCACATTAGAACTTCCACAATGTAAAATCACGGCGAAACTTCCTATGGGAAGAACACATCAGCACTTAAAGTTTAAGGCCTACCCGAACAGGTATTCTCAAGTTAATGCACAAAATCCAACGGAATTTGCATCTGCTCAGCCTAAAGCCAAGGAATTTGTTATCTGTCTGAGATGATGAAATGCCCATTAAAGACTGATGTTCATACCTCGTTCATTTTAGTCAGTAAAAAACACTAAACCAGTAAGGGCCATACAAATGCATCACATTCCGTGCAATGATATACATTCAGATTCGATTCAAGCAATATGACGGTCAATTCATTTCCTTGGATCAAGATCCCCTCACCAAGGCAAAATGCTATAAAGATTAATGCTAGACCATTTCGATATTAAAAGGTGTTATGCTGCTGCCTTGTGATGTATTTATTTGTAATTTGGGAATATAAAATAATTTATGAGGTGGAAAAGAGCTCCACAAATATTAATTAATGTTGGCGTTTCGTAAAGTTCTTTTTCCACGTTATAAATACTTATTTTATATTCTCAAACTACAAATAAGTTCATCACAAGACGGCAGTAGCCTCCATAACAAGTGGCAAAATGGCCACTACACGATCCATTAACAACACCAACCTTCTTTTAAGTACGATATACGAGCTTGAAATTTTTTAAGTCTTACCAGAGTAGGTTTTCTCCAATTATCACACGGAAACAAAATCTGGAAATGGCCTATGAAACATTGTCCATAATGGAACCCCAAGCTTGCAAATAGTGCCTTGACTCTCTCTCTAGTTACCGGGCAGCAGAGTCGTAAATTTAAAACCTATATAATAAGGCACTCTCGAGTTATAAAACGATAATTTTGGAGAACCAGTGAGAAATGTCGCTGTGTTCAGAAATCAGGAAAGTCAGTCCTCGTTAAAATTAAGAACTTTCTGAAAAGTGTGAATTTTTATTTTTGGCAATTTTCTTTTATTAGGTCACCGAAGGAGGACCTATAAGTGGTTGCTTCAATTGTTTTCTTCCTCCATTATACATATTAACTCATATACATCTGTGTATCCACTCATACATGTATGCAAACAATCTAGAAAAACTTAAACACACACACAATATATAAATAAATATATATATATATATATATATATATATATATATATATATATATATATATATATATATATACATGCAACAGGATAACAGTAAAAAGGTGTAATATCCACTGTAAAAAAAATAGTAAATTTCCAATCGCTTTCATGATTCTCACATTATCAAAGAACTGTAAAAATAATATTGTTGTTGTATGTTCGCCGGTACATCCGGCCCGGGTCTTCTACAAATGGTGACCCGGCAGAATACACACATACACAAACACAACACAGAAGAGTAAAAAGTACAGATACAGCCCAAGGGCAATGTTTTTTAACAAAAAAGGACACAACAGATTTTCCATCCCTACATGCTGGCCAATTTTCAACGAGCATTAAATTTTGCAACTGTGACTCAAATTATTATTATTATATATATATATATATATATATATATATATATATATATATATATATATATATTTATTTATTCAACACATATGCCGTTTCCCACCAAGGCAGGGTGGCCCGACAAAGAAAAACTTTCATCATCATTCACTCCATCACTGTCTTGCCAGAGGCGTGCTTATACTACAGCTACAAAACTGCAACATTAATACCCCTCCTTCAGAGTGCCGGCACTGTACTTCCCATCTCCAGGAATCAAGTCCGGCCTGCCGGTTTCCCTGAATCCCTTCATAAATGTTACCTTGCCTACACTCCAACAGCACGTCAAGTTCAAAAACCATTTGTCTCCATTCGCTCCTCTCTAACACGCTCACGCACGCTCGCTGGAAGTCCAAGGCCCTCGCGCACACAAAACCTCCTTTACCCTCTCCCTCCAACCTTTTTTAGGCCGACCCCTACCCCGCCTTCCCTCCACTACATTATATATATTATTATATATTTTGTTCCAGCCTCTCTACATGTCCAAACCATCTCAACAACCCCTCCTCAGCTCTCTGGATAATAGTTTTGGTAATCCCACTCCTCCTAATCTCTAAACTAGGGATTCTCTGCATTATATTCACACCACACATTGCCCTCAGACATGACATCTCCACTGCCTCCAGCCTTCTCCTTGTTGCAACATTCACAACCCATGTCTCGCAGCCATACAAGAGTGTTGGTATAACTATACTCTCATACATTCCCCTCTTTGCTTTCATGGATAAAGTTCTCTGTCTCCACAAGCTCCTCAGTGCACCACTCACCTTTTTTCACTCGTTAATTCTATGATTAACCTCATCCTTCATAGACCCATCTGCTGACACATCCACTCCGAAATATCTGAACACATTCACCTCCTCCATACTCTCTCCCTCCAATCTGATATCCAATCTTCCGTTATCTAATTTTGTGTTTTTATCCTCATCACCTTACTCTTTCCAATATTCACTTTTAATTTCCTTCTTTTACATACCCTACCAAACTCATCCACCAACCTCTGCAACTTCTCTTCAGAATCCCCAAATATATATATATATATATATATATATATATATATATATATATATATATATATATATATATATATATATATATATATATATATATATATATATACAGTGGACCCTCGCTATTCTACCACTCCAAAACTCACCCTTTTATGTAAGTTTATCAAACCATACCACGGGTTGGGTTCGAACCAGCGGTCAGAGAGTCTCAAAACTCCAGATTTCGTGAGTCATGTAAGTTTATTAGTGTAAGTGCTTTTATAAGTGTATTTTTGGGGGTCTGAAATGGACTAATCTAATTACATCATTCCTTATGGGAATAAATTCGTTTGGTAACAGCACTTGAGCAGCATTCTGGAATGCTCGAACCTTCGGCCACAGACACTGATCTGTGGCCGAAGGAGACTCGAACCTACGAACCTTGTGACAAGGTACGCAGGGGATGAGATGAAAAGCTGTATGCCACCTGCCTGAAAGCTGGCTGCCTTGGATCAACGTCTAGCGAGAGCTGGACGCCAAGGTATTGTCCAGTGTGGTACGGTCGGTTAAGCACTGCGTACCTTGTCACAAGTTTCGTAGGTTCGAGTCTCCTTCGGCCAGAGATCAGTGTTTATATATATATATATATATATATATATATATATATATATATATATATATATATATATATATATATATATATATATATATATACATCCACGAACGATTGGGTTTATGAAAATAATACTGAGACTGGCCGGGAATCGAACCCCCGAAACTTTAACACGTCTCCAAGGCCGCAAAAATTCCGAGACACCTTAGTCCACTCTGCCATCAGTGCTTCAAGTATCAGGTGCCCAGTACCACTGTGTATGTCACCCCTGATGCGAGCACATACGTTGCCATGGAAGCTACGGGACGCATCAGCCGCATCCCAACGAGATAAGTTGACCCAAAAACAGAGGAAACACTTTCAGTGGCGTGTCGACATTACAGCACATATGTCTCTCTAAAATGCAATATTCCCACCCGTCCTTCAGAGTGCCGGCACTGTAATTCCCACCTCCAGGACTCAAGTCCGGCTTTTTGCCTGAATTCTTTAATTAATGTTACCGGCTCACAGTCCAACAGCACAATAAGTCATATAAGCCACTTTCCTCCTTTCACTCCTTTCTAACACTCCCATACCCACGTGTTCAATGTCCAAGCCCCTCGCAAACAAAACCAGCTTCGCCCTTT